>JAEUWN010000675.1:0-20495 GCA_018524465.1 Podaxis pistillaris | reverse complement strand
AAGTTAAAGGTAAGACAATAACTCTGGATTTGAGAATATAGGAAGCTTGTGCTTCTAGTATATGGGCAGCTATTTAAGCTCTACTTCTAAGGTCCTAAAGGAGTAACTATGACAAAGTAGTGCTGCATGTCTGAGAGTCAATAGAAGTGTAACTATGGAGCAGAGAGATACAAGGATAGAGACTAGGACAGAATAGGAAATGGAGACAGAAAAGGAAACTAACTAGATAAGGGAAACAGTCCAAATCAGGGTTTGGGTGAAATACAGGGATGCTAGACAAATAGTCAATAAGACTAGAGATGAAAGGAACTATCTACTAGCAATACTATAAGTCCATGTTAGAGTGGAGCTGTCTGTCAGTGGAGTCGGAAGAGTATGAGTCAGGAGATGAGCTGGAGTGAGGAATGGTGGAATACCCTGCAAAGGGTTGCAGTTCTTCTGAAGAGCCTGATCTGTGGAGGTAGAGCAGGCTACAGCATGGTGACAATGATGAGGATGATGAGGAAATGTCTGCAGTGATGTAGGGAGGTGGATACAGAGGTGGATCGACTGTAGGCTGTGTAGGTTTTGACTTGTTGAGGCCAGGGACATTGGAGTTGACTGAGAAGAGTGGAGGGAGCTGTGTACAGTGGGGAGGAATGGCTGGAGGTTTGTTGGAGTTTGGGTTGAGGCAATAGACTTCTACTTCTTGAAAGTAGAGTCCATGGGTGACTTCATATTTGATAATATGTGGGATGACCTTGGGTGGATACATCATGTATGGATGGAGGAACACGAGTGGCTCTCCTGCATAGGGGATCATCTTCCAGCCATGGGTCCAAGCAGAGTCAAAGTTGTTGTGGATGGTTTGGATGTACAGCCCATTGGGATCAAAGATGTGGGTGAAGGGAGCATTCTCCCAGGCAATGCATAAGATCTCAGTCATCATCCTATTGGTAGAGTAGAATAGAGGGCTGGGAGTCAGCCAGTCTTCAGAGAATAATGATGCATGGCCAGGAAGGCAACAGTTGGCAAATGCAGCATTGCAATAACATGTAGACTTGTTGGTCGAGCAGTCAGGATCTTGGGTGGTGTGCCAGCCTGCACTGTCTAGGCCTAGCTTGTGGATTAGTGCATGATAAATAACGTTATGGCAGTTGCACTGAGAGTTCATAACAGACAAAGTTTCCAGAGGCAAGGGTGAGCACACAACCACTGAGAAAAATCAGCAAATCATTTCTCACAAGACTTTGCCAAGGTCTGGGGTGTAAAATTACTTTTTTGGAGTGTTTGGCTTTCTATCCTTTGGGCAGGTATGACATTGGTGTTGCTTGCCTTCTGGTGCTATACTAAAGGAGAACAGGGTGGTGGTTTGCATTGGTTTTCTTGTAAGTCCACTGTCTTGTTTCTCAGTCACCTCTTCTTTTTAGCCTATTTTTAGATGGATCTGGCATTGAGTCTTATTAACCTTCATACATGGATTCCAACTCTACAAACTCAAGCCATATGTCAACTGGCTGGAATATCTTCATAGTTACTTTTCCCTTGTCACTTGGGCTCTGGCTCTCTGGATCACATGGGTTCCTCTCATTGCCAATCAGCAAGTGAGGGAACAGGATCCAAACAGTAGGAGTGTACATGCCATCAATCTAGGTGGCAGAATATTTTTTGCACTTGCTTGCATTGCTGCAATCCTATTCTTGGAGAAAGTCTCTGTCCAATGGATTGCCCTGAAGTTCCATGAACATTCATACCAGAGTTTGTTCCTTGTTCTTTCCATCTTTTTGATATTGTAGCTGATACCCTTGGTTCTTAGGACATATTCAAGCCCAGAAAGAGGCTATAAAAGCCTTCAGAATACTGTTCACCCTATTTGGGCCTCCTATATCGGGCACCAGACATGACTCATTGGAAAAGGAAGGCAGTTGCCCTACTGCCCCATTGCCAAACAGCACACATCTCCCCTTATCTGGTGACAAGTACTTTGATTATTACTATTGTCTTATCAATCATACCCTAATGTCAAGGCTTCACACTGCATTCACCAATATCACTGGGCAGATTTTTGGAACCAGCAAAGTGGCTGAGGACAATGTTGTTGGCAAGGCCTTCCATTGGGATAATTCACATAAGATGCAAGAGGTTCATTACATCTTTCCTCTGGTAGACCTTACTAATGTATACCTCTTCAGCTGGCAAAGGACCTTTGGCACAGGCTAACCAACCATCCCAAGAATGTCCAATGTGCTGTCACAGTTCAGAAATCTGCTATTGAAGACAGACTTGCCAATAATGCACTTGAGGTGCCCAAGAACTGCAAAGATGTAACAACTGATGATATCTGGAAAGTGCTAACAGGTGGCATTCCTCAGCTGTCATCAATTATGGAAGAAGAATTCCTGACCAGATGCTCATGAGTTGAATTACTCATCATCCACTGGCTGAGACTGAGTGCTGCACCAAGTGAGGTATGAACCTGGTGTGAATTCTTGTGCAGTGTGACAAGTCATGGGCCCTGGACAACTCAACACATGACTATACCACCAACCACCATGGTGTGAGACCAGAATCATGCCAAGACTACACCTCTACAGTGTGCAGACTTGCAATATTTATTTCCACACTACAATGCCAGCTTGTAGACCACTACCACTAAACAAACCTGTCAGCCAACTCAAGAAGGCACAACTACAGCACCTTGTTGATTATTTCAAAATCCCTCAGCATCAACAAGGGAACCAAACCGTCAAAGCCCTCTGATTAGCTTTATCCAGTCACTTCAAGGAGAACCAGAACCTTTGTGACAACCCAGTATACCAGAACTTTTTCCCCCAATATCAAAGGCAACACAGGGGAGAGCCAGTACAACAGGAACAAACCTGTTCACCAGAAGAACCCCAAGCCTCAACACCATCATCCTGGTACAGCATTGAATGCAGCAGTTCTTCATCTGGATCCCCACCCCATGAACAATCCCCCACCTCCCATCCTCATCACCAACATATCCCAACTACAAACAATGCCAATGAACATACCCAGATCCACACTCCACAACTGATGAGTGTCAACAATATGCCACCACCAGCCATGGAATCACCAAATCCCTTCCTTCTTCCCATCACACAACCATTGACATCTCAATGCAGTCCAACAGGTATGTCTTTCCCCTCCACATGCAGTTTCATGATTCACCACCAATCCACTACAATGTCATATGGCCACCATTTGGCACATCACATCATTGGCATGCCACTACCACAGCCATATCATCCATTGCCATATTACATTGATGAAACCTATGTCCTTCCCCTGGACCATTACTATTATCATCAACATTACTATCCATTACCATTATGCTGCATTATCATAATTATTATTTGTCCATTTCACTGGACCATTATTATCATTATGACCCATCATCTATTGCCATGTCATGACATTTGACACCAATGTCCACTCCTCCAGGACTTTGGGCATGCCCTGGCAATTACTGCATATGCCATCACCAATACATGACCATCATTGTCACCCACATCCATTGCAGTCCAATTTAACCATCAACCCCACCCATTCATTATTCCTTTATTATCCACCCCCCCCCCTCCTTCTTTCTATTCCTTCATTACCAAGACACTGACATCATCTTAAGTATTTACCCACAGGATTAGTGCCTTTACTACCAGACCCTTTTGGAACAAACCTTACTGAGCAACCCCCACAAACCCAATCATCAACAAACATCCAGAAAGGTTGCCTAGAGATCATCCCTGGCAGAGAGGGGTCAGCTGCAGCCTTCATAATTCCTAAGGCCATTAGATGGAAGTTCCAGGCTGGCTGGAACTCCCATGTCCCATTAACTTTCCTCACTGACTGCTACTGCACCATGGGAAATAGTTCCAAAGCACTGAATGATTGGTACTCAGTAGATACAACTACTGGTTCTGTCTTCACTGTTGAGAAGACATTACCAGATGACAACAAATACAAAATCTCTTTCAATGAATGGCAACAAGTGTGGACTCATCTCCTTAACCTTATAAATGACTACATACCCAACATCTACTCGAGTTAGAAGGCCCATTATGACTGAATCCTTTCAGCACTGACACAAGCCAAACAGTGGGACATTTGGTGCATCTATGACATTGAGCTTCACAAGCAATTGCTTCATGATGGCATTGACCCAACTGTGTTCAGTTGAGCAGTTTGGGATCTTGCATCAACACAAGCCATGGAGGCAAGACTCAATGCCAACCTAGAGTTTCAGCTTAATAACTCCATTTCCAAACAATCATCCAGCTGCTCCAGCTCCCAACTGACCAATCTCCTTTCTTGTCCCTTTCAGAGCAGACAGTGGGACCACAAATCTCACTGCTTCATTTGTGGTGACAAGTCTAGTCAACACTCAGGGAAGACCTGCACTGCAACCAAACTCACCAATGGCAGACCATGCATCCTCCAACATGACCCAGATGGCCAATTCAGAGACAAGGGTGGTAACACCTACTGCTTTGGGTACAATGGCCTACTTGGATGTCAGTTCAGGAAGGTATACAGGCATGGAAAGCATGAATGCACACTTTGTGGGGGATTACATGGAGCACAATCATGCATGGTCATCTGACCTCCTCCCCATCATTACACCATTAATTCCAGTTGCCTGGGAACATGAACTCCAGGCAGCTGGCTTGTATGATTTTTTCACAGATATCCCATTGAGCCTGTGATGTGGTTTTGATATGGGTGTTCATTCAATACCCACCCACACTCATGTTCCATCCAACCATTCCTCCACCTTAAACTACCCCAATGCCATTAATCAACATATAAATAAAGAACATTCAGCTGGATGTTATTTTAGTCCATTTTCAAGATCCTGCCTGGAATTCCTCATAGGTCCTTTTCAAACCTCCCCATTGGGGACAGTACTGAAATCGGACACCCCAGGTGACCTCTGAATCATCCAAGACCTATCATACCTATGCAACAATCCCACACACTCATCCATCAACTCAGAAATCGACTCATCAAAGTTCCCATGTGACTGGGGCACCTTCAAAGAAATCTACACCATTATTCAAGACACCCCACCAGATACACAGGCAGCAACCATGGATGTAGATGCAGCCTTCCACTGCTGCCCAACCACCCCCTCACAACAATGCCATTTCATCATTGAATGGCAAGGCCTTTTCTATATTGATCATAATGCACCTTTTGGTGTGAGCAGTTCAGGGTGTGTCTTTGGCTGGTTAGCAGACACCATGACAGCACTCATTAGGCATAAGACAAAGTCCCCATGCAAGAATTGGGTTGACAACTTTGTTTTCTTCCAATTCCCACTCACCTCACATGATGCAACAATAGAACTGGCATACTCATACAACCTTCAAACCATTTGTGACCTAGCCACTCACCTTGGCTGGCCCTGGAAACATTCAAAGACATGCCCCTTCTCATATATTTTCAAGTACCTCAGCTTCCTATGGGACCTCACACTTTGTAAAGTCACAATCCCACCCAAGAAGGCCCAATGTTACATTGCTAAGATTTCTCACTGGAGCCAGGAACAGTCCTTTACCCAAAAGGAAGTAGAATCAGTCCTTGGCACCCTTGTACATTGTTCCTTAGCACTCCCAGAGGGCTGATCTCAGCTCCCATCATTGTCATGTTTCACATCATCATTCCAAGGGAAACACCCCTTCAGCTGATGAAAACCAAATGCCTTGGTGATGTCAGACATCACATGGTGGATTGAGAAACTTTCAGCCCCAGATTGTGGGTCAAAAATCCTCCCACCTCCACCCATCTCACCCATCGACTTCTGGGTGGATGCATCCATCTCCTTCAGAATTGGCATTGTATTTGACAAGCAGTGGGATGCTTGGAGACTATGACTAGGATGGGACAAGAACCCAGACCAGAAGATTGGCTGGGCAGAAATGATTGCAATCAAATGTGGCCTCCAATTCACAATCCACTTCAGCCACACAAATACACATTTCCAGGTCAAGTCAGATAATACTGCAGTCATTGGTGCAATTGCAAGTGGCTGCTCATGGAACCCAGAACATAACAGGGTTCTACAATGCATTACTTCATTACCCCACATCCACAGAATTTGGATTTCCTCTCTTTACATACCATCAGAACAGAACCTAGCAGACAGACCATCCTGTGGCATTCCCATTCACTCACTAAAGCAATCTCAAAGTACCTTTTCCTTACCAGACTTCCTTAGCAATTTCTTAATTCCACAACCACTTTTATAATAAATTGAAATCTCCACTGACAATTACCAAAGTACACACAGTCACATGACTAACTGCACTACATCACCAACCGAAACATTATGACGCCCCATCCTCAATGCCAGACCAACACCAAACTCCCAAACTGAAACACATCCTTATTACAATGCCCTCTCTCTATAACCAGAAAAAGCTATACCTCCCACTGAACCTCTCACCCTCAACCCTAAGCAAGATACAATCTGCCATCCAACACAGCTGGGCACCATCAACACTCCAAAATTATAGATACACAATTCAGAAATACCTCCACTTCTGTGAAAAGGAGAAGATACCAAAACACCTACACACCCCAGCACATGAGCTGGTACTATGTGCCTTTGCAGCCTCAGATATCAGGTGGTCATCAGCCTCAACAGCCAAGAACAGAATCACAGCCCTCAAGGCCTGGCACATGGCGAACAACTGGACCTGGAATGGCAGTGAATGTCTTGGTCGTGTTTTAAATGGTGTACAGAACCTCTCCCCACCATCATCCAAGCAGCCACCCCACTTTTCAATAAACATCCGAATGCTTGAACTCCTCCATCACTACCTCAACCACCAGGACCACTCTGATGCCACAATCTTCGCCTGTGCATGCACAGCCTTTTGGGGACAATATTGACTAGGAGAACTCCTCCCATCCTCCACTTCCACCAAAGACCTAACCTCCATTCCAACCTGAAACTCAATTTGTCATTCTCCTCATAACCGTTCAGCATGGATCCTCAATCTCCCAAAGACCAAAACCCACTGATTGGGCCAGGACATCATTTTAGTATGCCAGAAATCAGTTTCAGACCCAATCTCAGCACCTGAGCATCACCTCCACACCAACCGTCTTTCCCAAACTCTCCCCCTCTTCACCTACAGGAACAAATCCGGCCTCATCATCCTTACCAAAAAAACTTTCCTTGGGCAGTGCAACCAGGTATGGTCACACCTGAGATACCCATGCATTACGGGACATTGCTTCAGAATTGGCGGAACCACAGAGCTCCTTCTAGCCAAAGTACCTCCAGAAGTCATGAAAACCATGGGCGATTGGTCCTCAGATGCCTTCCTCAAATACTGGTGCTCTATTGAAGACATCGTTCCACTTCATGCACAGAACATCAAAACCACAAATACGCCACATTAAAGCAAAGGACCAAACTGCCTTTGGGGGCTAGCCTTCAGTGGAACGCGATGGCTGTGCGGTTTGTGGGTGACCCGTCAGCGTTCCTCCTTTCACCTCGCAGCCCTGGATCTTGGCGAGCCTCCTGGCCTCCAACGACCACTCCCACTCACACATGCAGTCGTCTTCTGAGTACCCTCTCATTCAAGTACTACCATCCTATGTATTGACACGTCCAACGGAATAGATGTTCTCCTTCCTTACCTTACCCGTCACGCGCAAGCACTAGAGACTATTTTAGGTATCTTCATGCTGAGCAACGTCGATTGGAGGAGACAATGCATGATTTGCAAAATGTCGTTGGCCGACTTGATGACTTGCTTATGCTGTTCTGGGTTGTTGTTAGTATCCTCGTTTTTGCTGTTGCACTGGTAAGTCACATTAACTTCAGAGATCTTTCCGAATGAATTCTTCATCATCCAACAGGAAGCCGAACTCAAAACCCTCTTACTTGCTGCCGGTTCTACCCTCTTGAGTACGTGACCTTTCCAATTTTCATTATACATCTCTTATGAGTTTCCCCAGGTGCGGGTTGGCTTCTTCGCGATACTACAAACGAGGTTCTCGCGAGCATCATATTCCTCTTTTATAAACATCCGTTTGACATCAAGGACAAAATCATCATTAATGGAAAGAAATACACGGTTATCGAGATGAGGCTGTTGAGCACTGTCTTCTACGACAATGATTCGGTCCAAGTTCAGGCCCCGAATAGCTTACTGAATAGCATGGTGAGTTCAGGCAGACTACTTCAAATCCCGTTTTAATCTATTCCCATTAGTTCATCCACAATCTTCGCAGAAGTCCAGCTGTGAGTACATCCTCTTTTTCCCTTTATGCTCTCTCATTTGGTCTATCAGACTTCCGAGCCTTTTGTTATTGAAGTCGGAAGTGACACGACTAAGGCCCAACTTAAGACCTTCGAAGAGCACATGGCCGAATTCTTACAAGCGAGGCCAAAGGACTACAGGGATGATTTCGAAGTGGAGATCAAAGGTGGTTTTACCTTCTTTCTGTATGATGCATGCTGACTCGCACTTAGAACTTTCCTATGAAGCCCAGAAACTCATCTTAGGGATGGAAATCAAGTACAACAACAATTGGGAAAGCGATACTCACATCAGAAGTGAGCCTCTGCCGTTTAATTTATGAGTCTTTCTGAAGGTTGTTGTATCAACGTATTCAGCTCAACGACGCAACGATTGGATACACGGCCTGCGAGAATCACTTCGAAGGGCGGGGATTCGCGGGCCTGGAACTCCCGCTTTGAGAGTTACTACCATTAACGCGAGTCGTGGTGACTAGGTGTTATGGTCCTATATGTTTCTGCAACTTTTTGTGGTCCGTGGGCTCAACAGCGTGGGGATGATATGGGCAATTCTCACTTCTGAACGACCCTCTTTATGTGTATGCTCGTTTTTCTTTGGTTGTGGTATACCTCTGTTTCTGGATACGTATCTTTACATCTGTATTGACTGATCTTGAATACCCCGCCTAATCATGCTCGTCACCTTTCTTATCGAGCATCGAGTCCACTGACGACCGACGATAGAGCATATGTGAGAGCTCGCTTATCACTCCCCCCCCCCCCAACGACCCTCTTCTGTCGTCATCGAGGGTTGTGACAATTAGTATGGCATTGACAACACGGACTCCTACACTGGTCTCGGCGGATACTTTCCCGCAGGCCCTGACGAGACAGGAGGACGACGAGTAAAGTAATGTTACGCAAGCACGTGTAGATATACATGATAGGGGCTCATGCGCTTGTGGAAGTAGAGGTGAAGCCATTTTGTTTACATATGTGCACGCCCCCGCTGTCAGCAGCGTCGCTGAAGCAACTAAACTCTTGTTGCATGTGCTGCACGACCTTCTCATGCTTCGTCGTCTCCTTGGCACGATGCCGTGCGCTCATGAAACCGGGGAGCACCCCGATTCTTGAAGGCTGTGAAAAAGACCCAAAGAAAGGGATAGATTCAGGGGCTCTGACACATTCTGTGACCATTTTGTTCTGCACTTGCGCACTCACCGAGCCCATCGATAATGGTATCTTGAATTATAACTTACTCGGTAATCCTGGCGAAGATCGGTGACTGATGGAGGTAAGCTGAGATCTGGGAGTATCACCTAGAGCCAATTGAGGCTGAATCATTGACGTGGTCATAACGGATGCGCCACTGATGGAGGTGTACAATCTGTAATCATCATACCACGCATTCGTGCAGGATTCTTTCCATCCGCGGAAGATAGTCTAAAGTAGGTATGGACGAGAATGAGTGTAAAAACAGCTTCGGGCCTGCCAGATGTCTTGACAGACCCCTTGATATTTTGGGGGAGGGGTTGAAATACGTCATATCACGCCAATGGGAATGCACGAAGATGGGGGAACAGGACATAACATTATCACTATTGTTATCATACTAAATCATGGTAAGCCAACCTGGTCAGAGAGAACCTTCCACTCGCTGAAAATCTTCAGGGCGTCGAAATAACTACGATTTTCCCTGGAGATGGGAAGACGTTCCCCAAGAAGGGCGGTAAGTCCTATATATTCAAGTCTGGATGACGCTAGATGTTGATTAACCAATTACTATCGATATTCTGAAGACAAGGTTACCATACATTACGTGGGGAGTCTTCTCGATTTGGGGAAAGAGTTCGACTCGAGCGTGAAACGGTGAGCTTCGCACTCAGAATTCTTCGTAGACTGGTAATTCGAACCTTCGGTTTTAGAGGGAAGCCGTTTGAAACACAGATCGGTGTTGGAGCTGTCATCAAAGGGTGGGATGAAGGTTGGATTGGATTCAACGCGTTGAGTGCTTACGCTCGATGGCACTAACCTTGATGTTCAGGCGTGCCTCAGTTGTCTCTTGGTCAGAAAGCCAAGTTAACCATTACCCCTGACTATGTGGGCGCTTCAAGCATGGCATTCATTCACAACTCACATGACCACGAAATGCAGGGATATGGCACAAGGGGTGCTGGAGATCGGATTCCACCAAACTCGAGTCTAGTTTTCGAAGTCGAACTTTTGGGAATAAACGACCAGAAGGCGCAGTCTCGAGTCTGACACTGGGGTAATACCGTCATGCATTTTGACGTCTGCTATCAGCATCGTGTGTCGACACCTATGCATGCAACGACAAATGAAAAATTCCACAGTTAAAATTTTCTCCCTCTCCTTTCGGCGTCTTTTCAGGCAACGACTCAGAACACTATAATCAAATATCAAACCCTATAAAGGGAACATATCATGAGCGGTAGAGATGACGTAACCCTGACCTAGTTCTTCACGCTGCAAGCCGAAGATAAAAACCAATGGTCAGTCAGAATCCTACACAGGCCCATCGCAGGCGCGCCAACCGACGCAAACCTTAATCTACTAGGGTGTTCGAACCGTTACTCTCAAACCCGGAGACGGGAAGACGTTCCCAAAGAAAGGAGGTAATTTTCCCTGTTTAAATAATGACTGGTCTATCGCTGACTATCCGGCTAGATAAAGTGGTCATCCACTACATAGGAATGGACGACAAAGGAACTGTATTTGACAGTACATATGATCGGTGAGATCGGGTTTAGTGTGCACAGCTCCGAGCCCACGATAGCGTAGGGACGACCCCTTTGAAACGGAAATCGGAACAGGGAAGGTGATAAGGGGATGGGATGAAGGCAAGGCGATAGACCACCCTTCGATTTAAGGGCTGTGGTGAACTGACAGTGGCTGTGTGCTAGGCATCATCCGCCTCTCAAAGGGAGAGAAAGCCCGTCTGATCATTTCCCCTGAATATGTAAGCCTTCCAGTCTATAACCATGCTTTGTGTGATACTCAGACTAATTGGTCGTCATTGTAGGCGTACGGAAGCGAAGGGTACCCGCCCATGATTTATCCGAATTCGACCTTGACTTTCGAAATTTTGCTGCTAGATGTCGTTCGGAGGGATCCTTGAGCTTGAGGGGTTAACGTCATCTACGAAACAAGATGATCGAGGGCCGGGTAGCCCTTCCGGGACAACCATGGATGGTTTTCCCTTGGATCGTGAGGACATGTGCAGACCAACTCCTACAGTATGATGTCACCCAGGGACAGGGATCTTCGCAGAACATGTGCTAGCTACTTCAAAATACATTCATTCTGCTTGGAGCGAAGAGCAACGTCGCCCCAGTATCCCCGGTATTCGCGAAGCCGTCTAGTCGGTGCATGCTGAGTCGTCGGGCGATGGTGATGGCCTAATGACGTCATCGCTCGGACCACCCGCGATGTAGCATATAAGAACATACCGACTAATGACGCGTCCTCACGACCTTGATTTTACCCGCACTGCATCATGGTAGCACCCGTTGACGCAACTGCTGCTGCTCCAGGAACCGGTTTCACACCGGGACAAAAGAATACAGCACTCCAAGGCCATGTCGCGTTCTTCGATAGGGACGACGATGGAATCATTTGGCCTTGGGATACGTGAGTACGAGCTGCAGTTAGCTGAAAATCTTACAGAACACAGAGAATCAGATTTGTAGGGATGCGAGAAATTGGTTTTAACTTGTTCTGGACAATTGTGGCCGTCCTGGTTATCCATGGAGGTTTCTCCTACGCAACATGGGGGAGCTGGATCCCGGACCCATTTTTCCGCTTGGATATCAGGCACATGCATCGAGTAAGCAAGTCCCTTTATATTTGACAATAATTCTGACGCTGACCGAGTCTTTGACCAGGCAAAGCATGGCTCCGACTCAGAGTCATACACATCGACGGGAGAGTTCGACGAAGAGCGTTTCTCCTCTGTTTTCAACATGTACTCAAGGCCGCCACACGATCAGCTCTCGTTTACAGAAGGTGTACGCATGATTCACGGAAATATGAACCCGTTTGATCCTGTAAGTCCCAGATTGTCCCCGTCTTTTATGAAATTGTATCGGCTGAGTAACGAACTAGTTTGGATGGTCTGCGGCTATATTCGAGTGGTGGGCTGCTTACTATTTGCTTTGGCCTGAGGACGGTTTTATGAAGAAGAATGACGTTCGAGCGATTTACAATGTGAGCTTTCAGGAAAAAATCTGTACATATGCACGCCGAGCTCAACTTCGTTGGTGACAGGGTTCTATCTTCTATCGGATTTCGGGCCGCAAGCCGAAACTCTGAAAGACGGAGCCACACCGAAGACAGGCTCAAGTACAACAAGCTCATAGTATCTTAGAGCATTTACAGGTTCCATACACCACCTAATTCGAAGTGAAGTAAACTCGGTCAATCCCAGGAACGTCCGAGGACGATTGGCGCGCACTAAGCGCGAAGTCGCTAACACCCATCGGAGCTGTATCGAAGCACACGAAAACTACTCGAGTTCTTGACTTGGGAGGTATTCACAGTACACTCCCATTAGAAGCGAAGTGTGGGATGCTACGCATGTCCCATAGGAGTCTGATCAACCCTACGAAAGTCCAAATTGGAGACACGTATAAGACCTGAATATTGAATTCTGTTTTCCCCAACTTGAGAAAGGATACCTCGAAAGCAGGAAGGGAACCAGTTACACGACGGTTAAGGCTTTTAGGATTATTTTCTATGTTTCAACAAACACCAGGAGGGGATTATCTGGCCAACCCATCCATGTGTACTACTTCCCCCACGTTGACGCAATTTTGACGGCCAGTGTGGAAAGATTGCCCTTAGCAGGGCCCTCAGTTGGGTTCCTCTAGGCAGCACTCGACTGCTCTCCACCTACCTCGTTTTCGCTTTCCCATAGGTGTTCGATCCGCATTTGGGGCGTGCAGCAATGTTCAACGACCATCCCTAATGGAAACGTTTCTTCTGCTTGAAATTCAGACCTCGTCATATATATCCAATTTGGTGCGTGTATGCACTTTTCGTTGACTATGACCAGTTATCCGGCCAAAACACAGTTCAGACACGGCGATTCGCATAACCGCGGCACGTTCAACAGAGAGAGGCTCAATTACATGATTGACTTGTATAAGCAGGAATCACATATGTATATAATACTTCCGGGTATGCTGGAGATGACAACTAGAGATAGACCTCCTTACATGAGAGGGGTTTTTTGTTCATTGTGGTGGTACCTAAAGGTGGATGAAGGTTCACAGTTTGACTGGATATGTGCGCTTTTGGAGTGGATTCAAACATACACGCTGCTTGCTAGCCCAGGTGGCAGCGGAGGCGTGAAGACATAAAGGCAGCGTACGATGTCCAAGTTTTCCTAGTTTCCTTATTTCTGTTCGAGAATGGTGCCGAGTGAGGCGTGATATTCGCCGAAGCACCCGTTCTTTTCAGGATTGCTAGGAAGAACAGGGACCTGAAGTTGCGAGGTCCTGCGGTTGAAAGCACCTTCGCAAGTCAATGAAGTCACCCCAATGGAAGCTTTGTTTGGGCGTCGCTTTGGAGACCAGCCCCGTTTTTTTTATAGCATTCATGTTCGTATTAGAGTCCCTGCAATCACTCCTAGACAGCATTTGGCATATTCGTCTGCTCATGCGTTGGCATGAGAATCGCGGCAGGGCAGTAGCAGTCGCACCGTTAGAAAGCACAGAGTGGTATAGCCTTTCGCCCATACGGGGTCTGGTCACCGCAAGAGCGCAACGCGAAGTCTGTGGTATAAACCTCCGGGCCACAACGTGCGGAGAAGCCGGACAGCCTATTGTGGAGGTCGCTCCTCCGCTGCCTTAGAACTGGCACCAGAGTGCACCTCCCACTTGTGTTCCAACAACACCACTCTCATTATCATCGAGCTCCGATCCGTTGACTCGACGGAGGAGCTCGGGACGAACCAGTTAAACACTTGCTGCCGGTTATGGTAACAAGTGACTTATGTTCACTGCCTCGCACACCCCACTCCACTCCAGCTTGTTTAATACTTATGTTCCGTTTGTTACAGCCTCTTTTCATTTCACGTATTGACTGACTCCCCTTTTTGCTGCGCTTTTCATTTGAGTCTTGTTTCTGACTAGATAGACTCGTGTTCTGACCAATACTCGAGTTCTTAGCTTAGTAATTCCCTTTCCTCCACTCCGTTTCCTTCGTATTTCGGACCTTGGGTAGTGTCAGATAGTCGTAGTAAGCTTGTATGTACTTCAGGTATAAATACGAGGCATGTACTGCGACGTAGGGGGGGGAATATTGACGAAATCTCTCTTCTACTCTTCTCCTCTCCGGAGGACCTCAAGGAACTTGCCCCACTGTTTCCTCTATTCCCTAGAACATTCTCACACTCTATCCCTGTTGCTCTGATCGACTTCCACACCGTCCGCACCTACGCTGTCAACCTGTTTACTCTGGTTTTCGTGTTTTGGTCTAATCCCTTTGTATATTCTGGTTTTGTGGCCTAAAGTGATTGACGGACGCAATCACACTCGCATTCGTTCGTTAACACCCGCAGTAACCGATCTTCACTATTCACCTAATCCATCCACAATACAACGAGATCCGGGAGGAACGATCGCGAGAAGCTCACGAGAGAGGCATAAAGAAGGCTCTTGAGAGGCAGTCGCCGTCGATATAATGTGCCGTTCATCCCAGTCAGTTTGACTAGCGCTAGCTGGCACTTGTTTGGTAACGGTGTTTGGTAACGGCTGGAATCCTGCGAAGGTGGTCCTTGCTTGATAAGAGATGAGTGGGGAAAGACTGAGGCCGCTGGCGGAGTTGAGAGCCTGAGGCCCGAGAATTAGCAGGTTAAAGAAGAAAGAAGACGAAGGACGAACGTGAAGAGACGTGAAGAGAGGGTCGTAGGGAGGGTTGTAGGGAGGACCGTGTTGTGTCCCAATTCCGACAGCTTGGGATAGGGGTAGCTGGGTGAGGTAAGGCGGAGTGATCTTGGTTTGCCACCGTTTTGGGGCGCAAAGGCGGTCGCGGACGTCCCATCTCACGTTCCTACTCACCTCACTCAAGATCTCCACGTTCCAGGAGTCGTTCGCCCAGTTACTCTGTCCGCCCCAGTCGTTCTCATACAATGTCTCTTAGCCGTTCCAAGTCGCCGTGTTCCATGTCTCGTTCCCCAATTCCGAGGTCCCGATCGCGTCCCTCCCAGTCAAGGGGCCGCGCCAGGTCCATCAGGAGTAGGTCGATGTCCTATTCCTCCTACTCGAGATATAATCGCAGCCGGTCCAGGAGTAGGGTTCCAAGGTCCAGATCTACTAGTAGGGGTAGAAGCTTAAGCAAGATCGGGGATGATATTAGGGATAGTAGATCCAGGTCTCCTGGAAAAGGTGTCCAGGTCAAGCGATGTTTATATGCTCTTCAATACACCTTGTACTTGGAAGTATCATGGTTCCTTGATTCACCGCTATTGGCAGCAACACTCACAAGGGTTCCTAGTTCGGATTGCAACGCCCGACAAGTTTGTGTCCCAGTCCCAACCCCATGGAAAAGCGACTTGGAAGCTGAGGTTCCCGAGGCTAATCCATAGGTGGCCAGAGCTTCTGGACATGAGCCGGAGACCGCAATAATGTACTATATTTATATTGTTCACGCAATGCTGAGCATAACGGCATCATATTGATAACCCCTACCCATTCGCTATTGAACAAACGGTATCTTGAAGAAAAAAAGGTATCTCCTCAAACCGAGCGATTGCCTGGGGGATGATCTCTATATACTACGGTAACCTTCCAGACAACAAAATGATCGCATGTGTTTTGCCCAAGAAAGTAATCCAAGTGCCGAGGGCAACAGCCTAGTTAGATATAGTCAGGTTTGTGTGTGCTGAGTGAGCCCCTTGGGCTGGTTCTCCCCTGGAGGTCAACCTTAGTCGCATGTTCAGGGAGTCTCGAAACTATACTCAGCTCCATACCATCCTCTGGCCCGCTTGTGGCTGTATCCTGCAAATACACAGTCGCCCCCATCCCGGTAACCAGGTTTGTGGTATTCTCGGTGAAATGTATGGTATTAAACTTCAACGATTTTGTATCCCATTCAGAAGCCCCTCTTGTCACATAGCTCCCAGGGTTATAATATGCGTCACAGAGGTTGAGGATAAGGCGGCAGCTCATGACTGTGACTATGGAGTAGGAGAAGGATGCTGGGATGAGGGAGTACCGGGCTTCCACGGTTAGCCAGGTGACCGTCGTTGTTAGGTATATCCCAAATGCCCTAAACCACCTCTTTAACTTGAACCTAACGAGGGAGATACGAGGGTTTGACTTACAAGAAGAAATACCCAAAATTATCACGAAGTAAGATGGTCACAAGCGAGATGCCAATACGTTCAGGCACAGATCCCTGAGGAAGCTGGCGCCAATTCCTGACGACGATACCTACTGCCAGGATGAACGTGAGAGTATCGAAGAACAAGATAAGGACCCAAAACATGAAGGAATGGGATTGGAATTTGAGGTAGGCGCATTGGTATATTCCAGGGAACGGCTCATGCATCACTGTCCAAACAACTCAAGGATCCATATAGTGACAAGAGTGCAAATGGACCGACCTATCACCCCTTGGACTGCCAAGAACCCAAGCGTGGCCAGGCCAACAACCTCACCCATAAAGACCGCAGAGAGACACTTGGACAGTGTTCTGTTATTGTAGAGGGCTTGGATGCGAAATTGCATAATAACTAGAGGGCATCATTACGGGATCACCACTGATGCTAGGACGACTTACGTTGTGAAATCCAGGTGCATGTAGTACCCAATAATGCGATGACCCGAAAACCCCAAACACCTAGAATATGCAAGTCAGTCCAGGAACTAGAATGTCAATTCAGGGGATACGTACAACTAGGCAGTAATCGCGCGGATTGCTATTCAGTTTGGTATTTTGCTCAGAAAGGATAGGTGCTTACAACTGGGAGAGAACATTCAGTACCGTGTTTATATCAAGTCACAAGGAATTGCACTTACCCCATAGGTAGGGCGCCAGTTCACCAAGACTATACATTGTCAGAGGTTAGCTAGAATAGGAGATTGGATAACGCCACACCAAGTGTCTCCCAACTTGATACCCGTAGAGATAAGTTAGCTGTTCCTGGTACAATGGCCTTGTCACTTACAATATGAGGATGTTTCCGACATATCGACACTGCGCAACTGTTAGTCTCTAACGAGCGGGATATTCGAAGGGGCGCTCACTAGGAGATAAAGAACCTTTGATTTTGACCAGCGCTTCTTCTGAGCCCAAAAAAAATGAGCAGTGTCTAAAGTATCCAAGCGTACGGACTGACCCATATCAGCTCCAGCTACAACAGGGCGTTCAGCCTAAAAATCGCACAAAGTAGTCAAGTTTCTGCTCACCTCTTGGTCAAAAGTAATAACTATTGTTATCGTCCCGCAGTACTCAGTGTCTGTTTCATAGTACAATGATGTTCCGGGACTCACGGTGATCATAGAAGGTAACGACGAGAGCGGCAACTAGATCGTTCCTAAATTCGTCATCGCCAGCATCAGGATGCAGTGATATACCTACGTTGGCAATAATGCTGAAGGTAGATCACACGAACGACAGAAGCGACCTCAACCTCCTCAACCATCGAGTCCTGCAACGTAACGAGAGGGGAGGGGGTGACAGAGGCAGTCAGGAAAAAACGAAGCGCATAGGGCGTCTGAGGAACTCGTAGGGAAGCCGGGGAGACGTAAAACTTCAACAAGATTTTTATACTACCACTGAGGACAATGACGCCCACGAACTATTCATGGCACCTCCGGCAACATGCAGTGGATATGCCGAAATGGTCGCATGCTATTGAAAACTTCATCCAGGGTTTAGGTTTGCGTTTACTCTCCTCAGGGTGTGTTTCCGACGGAAGGGGTGCTAAAGGTCAGATCTGACGTGACTACAGGCAAAAACACTATTCAGTATGCTATCACCAGCGTCTAAGCCGTAGTTATTTTCTGTTGTGCATTGGAGGATATGGTCAATCTTCGAGACAATAGAGTGTATATGCTACGCGTTTTCAGCGTGTTTTCAATAAATGAAGTTAGGCTGTTTTTCAGCGAGACTCACTCCACCCACCAGGCCCCTAAATTCAGCGGCAGCATATACACTCTAATGGCTTCGGAAGCGAATAAGATATGGGCTTAACATCACTGATAACAGCTGATAACACGGCCCAAGGCCGGGAGTGCCTGGGTCAGGGCAGTAAGTGGACTTTCGTTGAAAAGTTAATGGCTCCACCCTTGAACATGACAGCACACCAAAACAAATATGGTTAAGAGACCCCATGATGACCCACCTAGGGTTCCCACTTGACGGGCCTAATTAGGCAGTCGGAGCGGGCCGTCCCTGCGGTCTAGTTAGGCACGATTTTAGTGAATCCCTCTAGGACGGCTAAAGTGCGAGGAATGTAGAAGAAAATAATAAGTGATACAAGGGAAAATATTCCCCCAATGCCGAGGAGGCCGTACGATGCCTCCCGCCCTTGCTCCCCGCCCCCGACAACCATCAAGACCCCTTGCTCATCGTTAGCTCGCCCTCCCCATCTCTGGAAGTTTTGGAATGTCTTCAAGTGACATTGCCAGGTGCACACGTCGTCAGGGCCTCCGCGCCCATTGTCTCCCGCCCATCTCCCGCTCTTTCCCACGACCCCTCACAGCACCGTGCTCGTCATTGAGCACTGATATCTCAACCAGACCTGAGTTTCTTTGAGAATGATATGCCCTTCTATGCTATACAGTAATAGTAAATGATGGATATCATATTTATTAAATTTGATTTGGTGCCCGTTCAGGGATGGTCGATGGCGCTTGGTGCCACCGAGGTTATCCTTACATGTTCTCGCGCCGAGTATCCTCTGAGTGCCACTGATCTTGTAGGTGTTCTAGGGACTCCCTGAAATGAGCCCCTTTGTCTTCTTTCTTGGAGCCCATCGCAGAGTAGATTCAAAAGGACCCCCGCGTTGACACCAAGGGCACGCAAGTCAGTATTTTTGCCGGAATATGAAGTCCTGAAATGACCATGTACAGTGCATGTCGAAACTCGCGTTTTCGCGCAAGGGCTTGTCGCAAACTTGAAAGAAGGAAAGCGTTATTGGTGCTGACGGTGCTACATTTAAAACGAGGCATTAACTCTTGACATAGCCCAGGGACTGCCCGCTTCGTAGAATTTCATAGGGTAAACTCCATTCTTAGAGTCCTCTGTTTTGGAATCGAACCAGCTAGGCGCGTTACCGACAGCGACGGTCGCCTCGTAAGGACTGAGTGGCGGACGGTCGAACTCATAGCCCCAGTCAATTGAGAGACCTGGGGATTGAAGAGAGCAAGCTTTGCGGGAAAGGGCTAGGATAAGAGGATGGGAAGTAGGGGATAGGTGTTGTCGAGGCTTCCAATTGTCGCGTGATAGCCTACAGCGGGGATTGTCAGTCACTGTACGTTTGAAGGTCCCATGGAGGGCATATTTTCACTTACCTGCATTCGATTGAAGTTGCCCTGGCGATCCAATGTCCCCGATACCACTCCCCAGAGAGACCCGTTCAAGCAACTTTCGACTGCTTCAGGTGCCTGATACGCCTCAATACTCCGCCTGGACTGCATGATCCCTGATGTGCTACATTTCGTAATGATTATATCGCTCCCTTGTGAGTTTTTTTAGAGTATGGGCCATAGCGGAATGCAGGGACACTAGGGTTGGCGATCATAGATTCCATATGGAAACGTCCGTGTCCCAAACATCTGGCGAAATAATAAGAAAATGAACGGGCAAAGCGAAAAATACAGACATTAGCGCATCTACATCCTTGAAGGTTGGAGCGGTACACCCGAGAATTCCCTCTGGCGACAAGGGCTTTGACCTCGGTATTGTGGTTTCGTACGGTCCCGCCCAGAACTTGTGTCCGCTACCTTGGGAGACAGTATTGTCATCGCCGGTTTCATTCTTATCAGCCCAGAAACGGTATCTTGGATAACATTTTGCTGTTCGGTCGGGGATCCTCCTTCGATCTCTGTAGGGCCGCAACGAATTGGATCGTTGACACGAGAGCCAGACGCGTTGGTTCTGATGGTCTAGACGATTGGTTAAGCTTTTTTCCAGGGAAACCGTTAGAGGGTCCTTCTATTCGAAGTTGAGCCAACCCAGAGCTTATCTGTATACCGGCAGGAGTGAG
>JAEUWN010000676.1:0-13669 GCA_018524465.1 Podaxis pistillaris | reverse complement strand
GTAATGGTCCCATCGCCCAACGCGTACTAGACCGGGGCCAAGCGGACGTCATATTCGTCGGGCGACAATTCCAGAAGAATCCTGGAGTTGTGTGGACTATGGCTGAAGAGCTTGGTGTCGAGATCAATGTCGCGAAACAGATTGGTTGGGGATTCCGGGGACGAGGGAAGAAGGCGCTTGGACATGGTGAACAAACAAAGGAGAAGCTGTGATCATAGACAGGGGTGTACGATTTTCTGTACGTGTATAGTACAAGTGCGTGCCATAGATAATCATATGTGTCATGTGAGGTCATGGGTTGCAGTCCTTCGATTGTTTTATTCTGTATCCACCTAGGAGTTCGCCCCGAATAGTTTGCTGGTATTGGATATGTGTTGCAGGTTTTTCTAGTCAGTGGTATGGTATTTTTTTTTTTAAATCCACATTTATTGCACTAGACTAGCTAATACAAATGGGTGCACGTAAGCAGTCCCAATAACTGAAACACAAAGAGAGAAAGAAAAGAAAAGGGGATAGAAAAGAAAGAGATGAAGAGGGGAAATGTCCCTTGCAACAGTAAAGAATGCGAGCATGGTTGTGTCCGTCAACCATAGAGCTTCACTGCTGAGTATGAGCGTCCTCGAGGGTAAAAAAATAAGATGAGAAGAGATAGTTTCAAAGATTTAAGGAAGCTAGTTATGAAATGTTGGAGGGTTTTCGGGTGGTCTCAGGAGCTTGGAACACAAACATGGGGTAATATTCCATCCCTCGTACATGACACACTTCTCTTTATATACAAGTAGAACTACAAATCTGGATGGTGATCTTGAAGCAGGAGAGCATAGAGGAGACAAAACGGAATGTGACTAAGATAAAATTGGCTGATAATCATAATAGACAATAGAGCATCAAGAATGAAGGGAAAGTTGAAGGGGGAAAACAGATGATGTACAATATCAAGCACAGAGGGAGAAAGCGAGAGCAAGACAGAGGAGGAATGGGCTGAAACGCGAGTGGAATTCACGAGATGAAGTGACTTGAATACTACTGTACATAAGACAATAGATGATCGTACAATCATGGGACTGGCAATGATGGAAGAAATGTAGAAGTGAATACACATAGGCATGGCGATGATAAGATTTAGGAACTCAAATAGTAGGACCCAAACATGGCAGTGGGCAGCTCGACAACGGGTGCTCCGATAGGGTACATTCCATGATTAGGATTAATGAGAGAATGACGTGATGTTGCCATTTTCACGAGCAACCAATTGTCAGTCTCTACATCTCCCAGGTACTTTGGATACTGGCCTCCTGGTCAGTGTGTAGGCTGGTGAAGAGAATGAGTCATGGCAGTGTCAAATAGGTGGCATGTGCAGTAAGGGGAGGGCATTGGCTGACTGGAAGTTGGCGATGGAGGCAGATGAGGTGTAGTGGTGGTGACTCCCTTTGGTATAGTGAATGGGGTGGTTGAACACCTCGTCATGCCCGACTGGAGTTACATCCATAAATGTCGAGCCCAAAAGGGTTATTGTGAAAGGACTGGGAAAAGGGGTGTGCCAATAGAGATATTGAGTACTCATCTGTAGTGGGTAGTGGGTGACTGCTTTCTCCTTCAGGAATGTTGTATGTAAGCTCTTCAAGGACTTCCAGAGATGCATCAGTGAGTTTGGTAACTGGTATGGCTTGGATGTTGTGTGGGTGGTAGGGTACAAGTTGGAAGGCAGTGAAACAGAGCTTAGAAATCAAACTGTTGAGTTCAGTGAGGATATAGGATCCACCTTGGGTTCTCTTGAGCACGACCATTGGTCCAAAGTACCTAGGTTTTGTTTTGCTGCCAACATCGTGATCATATCGTGAGTTTCTGACTAAAATGAGGGACCCAGGTGAGAAGTCAAAATCACAGATTATGTTTGAATACTTCTCATTGAAGTGGTGGATTGAGTTGAAGTGTGCTTTCATAATGAGCTCCTTGACTTTTGCAAGGTCTTGGGGCCATTTCTGAAGTTGTATGGCTTGGATAGCAATGAGTTTGGTTATTGAAAGTGGTTTGGTGATCACGGGAGCTAGGTAGGTTGCCTCAGTGAGATTGAAAGGGAGGAGGGGCTCAAGGCCATGTGCAAGATAGTATGGTGAGTATCCTGTTGATTTCTGGATCAAGATTCGTTCCACCCAGAATACTGAGGGCACAACCATTGCCCACCGATGCTCTTCTCCTGCTGCTGCCTTTACTAGCAATTCTCTGATGTTGAGGTGTCTCTGCTCAACAGGACTGTTTGCACGGGAGTTGTAGGGTGAAATACAAATCTGGTTGATCTTGTAGCACTGTGAAAGGAAGTTCGTGGCTTGGATGAAAGCTGGGCCATTGTCTGTGACAATCTCTTCAAGCACACCCCACCTGCACAGTAAGTCCTTGAATATGAAAGTTCTGAGTGTTCATGTGTTCTCGAGGTGAAGCATACACCATTCTGGATAGGATGAGAGTGAGCAGCAGGCATGCACAATATACTGAAACCTGTTTGATTTAGGCATGAACATCATGTCAATATAGGCCTTTCAGAAGAGGTTGAGTGGAGTAGGGACAGTCAGGGGAGTGAGAACGTGGTGCAGGAGTCACATTTGGCAATCATGACATGTCTTAATGAACCATTTGACATTGTGCTCAAGCTGGGGCCACCAAAATCATTCCAGGAGTCAAATTCAAACCATAAGCACACCTTTGTGCCCCATTTCATCATGAGCCTGCTGTATGAGCTCATAGCAGCATTCCTCAGGCATGACGAGTTTGTGTTTCATCTGAGGGTCTTTCTTCCAGAGTCAACCATCATGTACAAAGAATTTAGCTGTGTATCGAATGAAGCATTTGAAGGTATCATCAGTGATATCTGCAGGTTGTTTGAAGTCAATGAGGAAAGTCTTAACACATTCAAGCTCGAGGTCACAAGCTTTGGCCCTGTCTGAGTGGGGTATGACAAGAGAGGATGGTGGTGGAGGAGTGGGCACTTCATTCGAAAGGATTTTGACATGGAAAGTATTATAGGGGTGAGAGGAGAGTGGGTTTCAGGCTAGCAATTGTAAAGTTGCACGAGTTGGTGCAGTGTCATTTAGAATTTTGATGGTGAGGGTGTTGGACCTCCAAATCCACCATGAGTCATCTGGTGGGTTGGTTTGCAAGGAAGATAAGTGGTGTGGTTGAGGGACCAAAAGGGGGAAGGTGTTTGCTGTGTCTATCCAATCTTCATAGTTGTCGTCGATTTCTGGGTCTTCTGGAGCCCAGGGCCACTGAGACAAGCCATCTGGGCCATGGTCTTTCCCTGGGATATGCCTGAGTCAAAGGTCAAATAATAAAATTGCAGAGATCCAGTGATTTATAGCTGCAGAGGGTTGGATATCGGGATTGTTGATCATACCCTTGATATATTTCACATCCACTTCCATGACCAGGTTCTTGACTCCAATAATCCAGATTCTAACATCCTTCAATGCTCTGAATAGCCTGAACAACTCCAACTTTGCCTGGGAATATCGAGACTCACATTCGTTCAGAGTTATTGAACCAAAACATGATGGATAGTGTTTGAGGTCATCTCCAACCTGCTGGAGGATGTAGCTGACTGCAATGTGCAACATGTCAACCCCTAGAATGACTTCATTATTGCTGGTATAATCAAGGGCATGAATGCATGGGGAATTCTTTGCCAGGTCTTTCAGTTCATTCATGGCAGTGATTTCTTCTTCTCCAAACTCAAAATCTACTCCTTTCTTCATCAATCTAACCAGCAGTCTTGTGATTGCAGTGAAATCACAGATGAATATGTGTATGGTTCCAAGAGTCCTGAGGAAGCCTCACACTTCCATAAGGTTGGTGCATGGGGGCCAGTCAGCAATTTTCTGGACTCTTGAGGTGTCTGGTAGTCACCCCTCATAGGTGCAAAGATGACTGACTACAACTGCAGAAGGTGTGCAGATGCAGGATTTCAGTGCTGAAAAGGTGCTGCTGGCATGCTTGATGCACTGAATGATCCAGTTGACATTCTGTAGATGCTCCCAAATGAAGCATCACATTTTTGGGTTTTCAGGAATCATTTCAAAGCTGTCAATTGTCTCATACTGTGTTTTTGGGCCTTTTACTGGCACATCATCAATGAAGGGCACTGCTATGTCTGGAATCCCATCTTGGAGGAGGAATGTGAGATTGCTGTGTTGTATTTGCATTGAATTTGTATAGCCCATGGGAATAGACATGAGACAAAGGGTCCTGAGGGGCATTTAAAATGTCATGGGGTCTCTGGACTTGAGTGCTAGGGCACACTGATCAAATCCTACAAATAAATCAAATATGCCATAACACCCTCTACCACTGAAGGCCTCAGTGTATGTCTCAACAATGGGGGGCACTCTGGAATCCTTGATCGTGACTGTGTTGAGAGGTTGAAGGTCATGTATGAGGTGGAGGGACTTGCCATCCTTCTTGAGGACACAAAACCACTGTGAATGGTAGGACAAGCTTGATGGTTCATAAATGCCAGCTGTGATCTTGGCCTTGATGATGTCAATGACCTGGCAAAAAATCCCTGGAGGGATGGGGATGTTACATAGAACCCAAGGAATGTGCTCAATAGTAGGGATGGTGATTGGATCAAAGTAGTCACTGGAAAACTTCCCTTTTTCATCCTCCATCCAGGTGAAGGTGAGTTCTTGGCTTCAGATGAGGTGGTGAACAAGCTTCTCTTCCTCAGGCCATAGGAAGCCATCCAGGTTAACATTCATGGCATTCATCCATTCTAAAGTGTAATGTGACCCAGGAGAGAAGTCAGGTGGGTGAGTGGAAAGCAGCAGCATGGAGTCAAGTGGATTACAGGGAATGTGATGGACAATTCGGAAATTTTCTGGAAGTGTGGTAGTGATGGGTTTGATGTGATTTGCAACTTTCTTGTAAGTGTAGGTTGTGATTTCGGATGATTGAACATGGTGATTGAGTTCTGACAGGGAGATTTCATAAATTTCTTGTGGTTTGTTGATGGGATCAAATGATGTTGTGGTAAAGGCAAGGGGCAAAATCATTGAGCAGGATAGGGAGGTGACTGATTTGGCAGGTGTGTGACATGACATGATATACAAATGTAATTTCTTGTCTCCTTGGCTATGATGGACTGAATCCTTGATGTTCAAAAACCCAAATTACCCTGGATAGGTGGACGAATGTGAGCCACCATGGGAATGGTGAACATCTCCTTTGAATTCGGGTCCAGAAGAGTAATATGTGAGTCACTGTTCAAATAATGGTGTGTTTGGGCTTGGGTCAAGGTGAGGAACAGGCAGCCAAGCAGCATCTCATATGGTGCATTTTCAAATACTTGTACTTGGAGGTAGAAAATGCTACTCCCTATGTGAACAGGGAGGTCTCGAAGGAGCCCAAGCATCATCTCCTTTGTTGCATTTGCAGATTCCATTAGTATATTCTGGTCCTTGAGAAGTGGGAGACCAAGCTTCTCCCAGATGTCATGTCAGATTCCGATTATCTGTGAGCCTTCATCCAAAATAGCATCAACCATCACCTTACCATTGAGCTTGAGAGGGATTGTGCACAACTCCTTGACATGGTTTGCTACAATGATAGGATTGGATGGGGAGGACAGGTGATGGTGCAGGAGTGAGGAATAGTGCAGGTTGCTGTTGGTCTGGCTTTCCTCCACATAGAAGCATTTGCAGGCAGTCCTGTAGGTACCCAGTGAGTCGTAACCTGCTCCTTGATATGTCTTCTGATGTCTGGAGTGATTGCATACAGCTCTTTTTGGGTTAAGGTGACTGTACCATCAAGGCTTCGCTGTATAATGTTCCAGATGGTATTCTGATCTTCAATTGGGACAGAGAACTGATACTGTGGCTGGTGAGCAGAGGAATCAACAGCTGGGGCTTTGGGTGGAGTAGGATTGGTTACTGGAGATGGTTGGGAGTTCTGTGGGGTTAGAGGGACAGTGGGAGTGTTCTGGGAGGATCTAGGAGTCACAGATGGCACTGTAGGCTTTGCTGGTGAGCTTCTTGCTTTATTTGTGGTCCCGATACACTTTTTAATCTCCTCCTGGTACTTTAGATTCACTAATGCTACTGCTTCAAGCCTAGCCAGTTCTTCTTCATCCTGGGATGTAAAGGATGTTGTATAAGGCATGGATGAAGCTGAGGGAGTGGTGGGATCCCCTGATGCAAGTGGCCAGACTGTGGAAACCTCTATGATGTTTGCTTGGGCCTGGATAACTGGTGAATGAGATTTATGCCAATTGTTGATCCACTCCCTCATGTTTCACCCAGACATGGTCTGCACTGATACCATAGTCCCATCAGGCATGCAGATCTGATTTGAAGCATCCCGAATGCATAGGCCTTGGCAGATATATTCTTCCAACAAGGGACAGATCCTAAACATATGGTCAGGATCAGAGCAAAACCTGCATGGCCAGGCAGGTCAGCACTGTTGAGGGTTCTGTTGGTTGGAGAGTGTGTAGGGCCCTCTGCATGAAGGTAGGGTGATTTTCCCAGTGAGTTGAGTGAGGAATGTGTCTGATGTCAATATTTGTTCAATCAAGGACATGTTGAAGGTATCTCGAGGTGGAGAAACCATGGTAGGGGCTGAGGGAGTCAAGTATGGTCAGGGAGCTGGAGGCATTGGTGTAGTGAAGGTGAAGTTGTTGCCCATGCTTGTACCATTGAGTAGGAAATGTGCTGCCTGCTCAACAATGGCAATGTCCCATGGTTCATTGAGGGGGTGAGTTGGGTCTTGTAGACACAGCTGCATGTGAAGCTGATTGCAAAATTCAATGTGGAAGCCATTCATGAATAGTTTGTTGCACTCTTGGAGGGATATAAGGTTCCAGTTCATTAACCACCCAGCATAGGTGGTGAAGTTTTGATAATACTCACTGAACTGAAACTGATCCCTCATTGGAGTAGCCACATGGTGCTCGACAAAGAGCTCTAGATCAGTAACATTGCACTGAGCATCATCTTCGGCTCCTGGGTACATAGCTGTGATCTCATCCTTGAAGTGGATCCAGTTATCCCCTGCTGCTGAAGGTCTACTGATCCAAGCATCATAATCAGGTCCATCAAGGTAGTGAAGTGTGTGCACGATTTGTTCACATTGGCCAAGACCACACTCATGGCCCAGAATTTCTATCTCCTTGAAAAACCAGCAGAGTGATCAAGGGTGGCCATCAAATTTTGGGGCACCTGCACTGTATTGAGAAGGCATGTAGCAAGGCTGGGGTGGCTGTTGGATATAGATTGGTTGAGGCTGGACACCTTGGATAGCAGGCAGAGGCTGGGCAGGTGGTTGGGCAGGCAGCTGAGCAGGTGGCTGGGCAGGTGGCTGGACAGGTGGCTGGGCAGGAAACTGTGCTGGGACAAACCCTGGTGGGACAGTGCCAGGGGCAGGTGGGAAGTGTTGCACATTGTAGGTGGGGGGTTACCTGGTGGATTGGCTGGTGGATTGGTCAGTGGATTGGCTGGTATGGTGCTGTTACTGGGTCCAACTGGGGTGCTGTTACTACTTGATGTGTTGTTCTGAGCTGTCTGACTACTCATTGTGCTTGAAACAGATTTGACTGGGCTGAAATGTATTGAAATATCAGATTCAGAGTCTGGCTCAGAGGCAAAGAAGAAGAATTCCTTGGCAGTTGTGAGGGTGTCGAAGGAGAGATTCTCAGGGTCATAGAGTGAGAGTGCAATTTCATGAGCAATATCCCTTGAAATTGTGGACACAACTTTCAGTTTTGAAGCCCCTTGTGGTGGGCTCCAGTTGAAGAGGGGAAATGTCCCTTGCAACAGTAAAGAATGTGAGCATGGTTGCATCCATCAACCATAGAGCTTCACTGCTGAGTATGAGCATCCTCGAGGGTAAAAAAATAAGATGAGAAGAGATAGTTTCAAAGATTTAAGGAAGCTAGTTATGAAATGTTGGAGGGTTTTCGGGTGGTCTCAGGAGCTTGGAACACAAACATGGGGTAATATTCCATCCCTCGTACATGACACACTTCTCTTTATATACAAGTAGAACTACAAATCTGGATGGTGATCTTGAAGCAGGAGAGCATAGAGGAGACAAAACGGAATGTGACTAAGATAAAATTGGCTGATAATCATAATAGACAATAGAGCATCAAGAATGAAGGGAAAGTTGAAGGGGGAAAACAGATGATGTACAATATCAAGCACAGAGGGAGAAAGCGAGAGCAAGACAGAGGAGGAATGGGCTGAAACGTGAGTGGAATTCACAAGACAAGGTGACTTGAATACTACTATACATAAGACAATAGATGACTGTACAATCATGGGACTGGCGACAATGGAAGAAATGTAGAAGTGAATACACATAGGCACAGTGACAACAAGATTTAGGAACTCAAATAGTAGGAGCCAAATGTAGTGGTGGGTGGCTCGACAATGGGTGCTCTGATAGGGTACATTCCACAATTAGGATTAATGAGAGAATGACATGATGTTGCCATTTTCACAAGCAACTGATCATCAGTCTCTACAGAGAGATGGACCTAGAGATGAAATAATAGAAGTCCTAATATATTGCACTAAGACAAATGAGGTTGGAAGTGGAAATGGATGATTCAGAGTAATAGAAATGTAGGAAGAGGGAAGCTAACTATGGACAAAGGAAGGAGGGAAGAAAAATCCTTCAGTGGGTGTCAGGTACTCCATTAATAGCAAGTCTCTCTCTTCAGGTGAGATGGTGGGTGGTGAACTCTTCTTGGGTGATGGGTTCTTGAATTTGGTCAGCAAAAGAAAAGGCTGCTGGGTTGCATTCCAAGAAATTGATGAGCCAGTAGAAATGAGAGCAGTCTCTGACTGGGTATTGGAAGTGAGGGCAGTCATTAAGGATGTGATCATGGGTTTCAAGCATTTCACTGTGTGGGCATGAAGTGATGTAACATCCTGGGAAGAAGCACTGTCAAAAAGTGCCAATGGGCACATGATTGGTGATGCACCAGGTGAACTCAGCAGTCCTATTCTTCGACTTGTGGGACTCACAATTGGCCTCCAGGGCCAAACTATTCATTAACCACACACTTCTCTTCGAAAGTCGAGTGTGTACTTTCAGGGGCGCAACCATGCAGACAGCCAGCCCCCTTTGTAACAGGTGTTGGAGGTGGGGCCACCCAACCCATCTCTGTAAAGTGCACAACCCGAGATGCGCCATTTGCAGTGACCCCCACCACACTGAGAATCACTGCCATGACAGATTTTGCTGCCACGGTAAAACTGGACCAAACCCTCGTCCCCCCACCCCCACTAACATCAAAGAGTGTCCTCACGTGACCTCTTTCACTTGCCTGTCATGTGGGTCCAAGGACCATCACGTGAACAGTGACAAATGTCCCTTTTTCTGCCACTGTTTCGATAAGGAGTGGATCTCCAAAAAGCTCCAGGAGCTCAAGGCAGAGAAAAACCACTGTGATTTCAATTCAGGAGCTGTAAATGTCTGAAGGACATAACAATCGGCCCCACCACCCTCCATCACTGTCTTCTCTTTCTTCAATCCCAACATTATTTTTTAATGTTTACCATAACTTTGATATTGTTCAGACTCTCCTTTCTGCACCAATTTTTAGTAACATACTTATTCTATGCCTACAAGAACCTCCTATCCGATGTATTAAAAACATCCCCTCTACCAACGACTCTGAAGGAGTCCCTGAATACAGTCCTCCCACTCATCCAGACTGGATCCCCCTTATCGCTGACCCCAAAAACTCTAGAACGGTTACATATATACGTAAATTGCTCCTTTCTCTTCACCCTATTCTTCACCCGGATATCATTTCATCACGTGACTTTCAACTAATTCCACTCTCCTTACCTAAGAAGATCTATATCTTGAACTGTTATCTCGATCCATCTGATGACTGATCTTTAACTTACCTAGAATCATGTATTAATAAGTTCCCCAACCATGTTGTTTGCACAGGAGGCGATTTCAATTCCCACTCACCCAAATGGGACGAAAACGTCATCCATCATACTGCAAGAGCCGATCTTTTGGTTGATATCATGAATTCCATTGGTTTATCCATTTCAACTCCTGTCAACCCAATGCCAACCCATACCCCTTTTGACAGGAACAAACGTCCCTCTGTCATCAACCTTGTCTTCATGATAGAGGACAATAATTCAGATAGCCCTACACACATTATCTGAAATGATTGGCAACTCCAGTCTGACCACCACCCCTTACTCGCAACAATCCCCCTCCCCTCGGTCATCTCGCCCATTGTCGAGAAAACCACCATACCCAAAGATTCAGAAGAAGAGGCCACTTTCCTCTACTCTGTTTCTATACGCCTTCAACAACTCCCTTCGACATTCCAATCCCCTGAAGACGTCGAAACCTTCGCCGAAAATCTTTCCTCTATCATCCACAAGGAATGGTCAAATAACGCCATCAAGGTCAAAATTTGTGCCAAATCTAAACCTTGGTGGAACCGAGAATGCTCGAACGCCCTTGAAACCTTCAAACGTCACAAGTCCAAGTCCAATTGGGCTAATTTCTGCTGATGTACATGCAAGGCAAAAAGGGCTTTCTTCGACCAGAAAATCATCGACATCTCACAGGAGGATAGACGGCCTTGGGATTTAATGTCATGGATTGGTAAACGCAACCTTCCCCCTTGCCAATCCATCACTTACAATGGGAAGAGCTGTGATGAGCTGGAAGACCTCTGGCACGCTCTCGACTCTTCCTATAACTCTGCCTACAACTGCTCAATTGATTTAACCACAGTTGAATCTCTTGATACCCAATTGGAGTGCCCATGGCCTCCATTTTCTAACGCCAAGCTCTTTGACGCCCTCAAACCATGCGCCAATTCTTCCGCCCCTGGACCCGACCACCTCTCATGGGCCCACGTCAAAACTCTCATGTCTTCTGACATCCTTCGAAACAAATTTCTCATCTTCACTTCCAAATGCATTGAATACTCTACATGGCCTAAACATTTCAAAAACTCCACGTCGGTTATCATCCCCAAACTGAACAAATCTCACTACTCGACACCTAAAATGTTCAGACCCATAATACTCCTCAACACACTAGGAAAGCTCATTGAAAAGATGATCTCAAAACGAATGCAGTTCAAAGCGGCCCAATTCAACCTGGTCCACCCTCTCCAATTCGGCGGGATTATCCAGCGCTCAACAGAAGATGCTGGCATATATGTCACCCACCTTGTCCGTACAGGGTGGAAGAAACAACTCAAGACGAGCGTCATTGCTTTTGATGTTGCTCAATTTTTCCCTTCTACCAACCATTCCCTCCTTTGTTCTGTTCTCAAGAGACATGGTTTCAATTCTCATTTAGTAGACTTTTTCTCCCATTACTTAAAAGACCGCTATACCACTTATTCTTGGAACAGCGAACTTTCTCCCAAATTTCCTGCTTCTGTAGGTGTAGGACAGGGCTCTGCTCTTTCTCCTATTCTCACTGCTCTTTCTCTCTCCCCCTTTATGTACAAGTTTTCGAATGATCCCCATTGTAAAATAGTTTCCTTTGTGGACGATGGACTCATTATCATACAATCTCCTTCTTTTGATAATAATTGTACTGTACTAGCGCAGGTCTACAAAGCCTGTGAACAATATCTCACTGACATGGGCTTCACTCTCAAAAGGGAGAAAACTGAAGCCTTTCACTTCTCCAGTCGTCCTTCTCAAGAACCCAATCCTCCAGTCAAAATAGAAGATGACTTCATCATCCTCCCCAAACCATACCTTTGTTATCTAGGATTCTGGTTTGACTGCTCTTTATCATTCAAAGAACATGTCTGCTTTTACTCCACCAAGGCCCTATCTACTGTCCGATGCATGTGCATACTTGGAAATTCAGTCCGCAGTCTCTCCCCTCTAAACAAGAGACTTCTTTACTGCTCATGTGTAGTCCTGATTGTGACTTATGGTTTTCGCCTATGGTTCAATCGCAACGGAAGATACTGTGGACTGGTCAAATCTCTCCAGCATATGCAGCGTCAAGCCGCTTTGTGGATTACAGGCACTTTCAGAACCACTCCCACTGGTGGAGTTGAAGCCATCGCTGGTCTTATCCCTATCCAACTCCACCTCTTCAAACTGGCCAAACGATGTTCACTCTGCTTCCATACCCTCCCTCCATCTCATCCTCTCAAACGTCTTACTCAAGACGTCGATCCTCTTGTTGTGCGATCAACTAAAACTAGATCTACAGTGCTAGATTTCGTGTCTGATGCCCAACTGGTCTCGGACCGATTTCAGTGCCTCCATCCCAGTGCCAAACCCGGTCAGTGCTTGCTGGACTTGTTTGAGATGCAAATAAAATTCATTGAATGCCCTGACCCATTGAAAGATGGTGCGATGGCCATTCATCTTTCAAACGCTTCTCGTGCTTGAGATCTCTCCTTTTCTTCACCTGTCTCTCTTGTAGTAGCGATGGACGCTTCTGTACCAGTAGATAGTTCTCTCTCTGCAACCTCTTCCTTCCTCATTTTCAACTCTTCGACTACAGACATCCTTTCTTCTTCCGTTCACCCCTGCGGGGAAGTCCTCTCTTCTGACGCTGAATCCTATGCTTTACATCTCGGTCTTTTGTCCTCTATCTCTCTTGCTTCATCTCGCAATATCTCATCAATAGTTGTTTTTACAGACTCTATTTCTTCTGCTAAAAGACTATTTTCTTATGATCCTCATAGTGCTCACCCAGACTCTATAGCGATCGCTCCCATACTCCGGCAGTGGCTCTCCTCTTCCCCCCTTAACCATGTCCATTTCTGGTCCATCCCTTCTTCCGCCCATTGGTCAGTCCACCACCAGGCTCATGTCCTCGCCAAGTCACTGCGCATCTTCAATAACCGACGCAAGCCATACCGCACATCTCTCGGATTTGTTCAAAACCACTATACAACCAAGTGCCTAAATCACTGGAAAACTATGATGAACAATCCCTCCTACTGCGGACACTCATGGCTCCCCATTGTCAATGCAGCTGACCCCCCTCAGGCCCTTGAGCCCAAATACGCCAATGGTGGTTCCTAGCTTAAATCCCCCTTGGGCAAAGATCCCAATCTCTGTGCCCAGTTCACCCACTGTGCCACCAACCATGTGCCCATCGGCGCTTTCTGTCAGTGCTTCTTCCCTGGATGCTACATCACTTCTTGTCCCTGTGGAAAAGATCTCAAAACGCGTGAGCACATCCTTATTCAAGGTTGTCCATGCTTCCACTACCCAGTTGGAGACCGAAATGGTTTCTACTGGCTCATAAACTTTTTGGAATGAAACCCAGCAGCCTTTTCTTTTGCTGACCAGATTCAAGGACCAATAACTCAGGAGGAGTTTGCCACCCACTGCCTCACCCGAAGAGAGCGACTTGCAATGAATGGAGTTCTGGATGTTCACTGAAGGATTACTTCTCTCTCTCTTGCCTCGTAGTTAGCCCCACTGCTCCCTACCTGTCTTCATTTTCGATCTCTTTCCATTCGAATACTCTCTCAACTTTGACTAAGTTAGTTCTCTCTCTCTTACTCTCTTATATATACCGTTGTTAGCTCTCTGCTCTTCATTTACTCTCTCCCTTTCTGCTTCCGTTTCCCTCCCTCTTCTCTTCTCTAGTTTCGGTATTGGGACTGCTATCGTGCACCCGTTTGTAGTAGCTAGAC
>JAEUWN010000739.1:0-14587 GCA_018524465.1 Podaxis pistillaris | reverse complement strand
CATCCAGAAGCACAACTGGATTTGAGAAAGATTAAAGCTGTACTGAAGGAAATCCTGGAGATACTCAAAATCAAGATAGGATTCCATCTAAGCTAGACAGCATCTATCATGACACCTTCCACACCACAGATTCTTCAAAGCCACCCTGTTCTCAGGAAAGGGAAAGCAATGATCTCAGGTTGAGCCTGACCCCAACCAATCTTCCTCCTTATGATCCTGAAAATCCAAACGACCTCAACAACACCAACTGACTCCACTGTCCAACCCCACACTTCAGCTTCATATCTGCTCACTGGAGCAAACCCTGTATTCACCACCCCCACCTGTCCAATGAGCTGAATTCTTTTGCAACACTCCTCCACCTGTCAGACCTTCCACCAGCACCACAGCAGGACTTATCAGACAAGCTTCTCTTGGAGAGTGCTCTGAGTGAATTAGCCAGGCAGTTATGACACCAGAACAATCAACCCAGCCAAACCCCCTCCTTCAACACAGAGGAGATAATGACAACTTTGACACTGAGTCAGAACATTCTTACCACTCAGAAAGTAATCAGCAATCCCCAGAACAGCAGCTAGAGTCCCCAGAGCAACCCATCCTCCAGCCACTCATCCTCACCTCAGTACAACAAGCCTGGTATGACACCTTCACCCCAGAACAACAGGAATACTTCAAAACCCTATCTGTTGCTGCTCGAGAAATCATCCTTGACAACCTCATCAGAACACACAGACCAGACCCCAATGCTTCAACTCCCTCAAATTCCAATCCAACCTCCCAGCCCCAATCACCTCATGCAGTACATTCTGCCATGTTGACCACTCAAGACCCAAAAGTCAAGAAGCCCAAACCCTTCTATGGAGACCCATCTGACTACCAATGATGGAAGAGAGACCTACAAATTTACTATGCATGCCAACTGACCAATCTCTCCTCCAATGCATCCAAGATCATGTTTGCCCTCCTCAACATGCAAGGACCAGCAACTACCTGGAAAGAAGCCTACGTCACTTCACACACAACTGGAAACACATTCAATACTACCCAGACCATCACCGAATTCTTCAACAAACTGGACAACTCGTTTAAACAAGCCTCTACCACTGTTGTCAGCATTGATTGCCTCACACACCTCAAACAGAGCAGACAACCAGTCAAAGAATATATCAACCAATTCAAAAACCTCTGCACCTCAGCAGGGATTACTCACAATGAGACCAAAGTTGCACTTTTCCTTAAAGGACTGGACCTGTATTACTGCAAAGGTGTCATTAACCAACACCCAGCAGAAAATGACCCTGAAGCTGTCTACACAGCAGCCCACTGCACAGGAGGACTGGTGCACTTTCAATTGTTTACTGATCACCTGAGAAATTTGTACTGACACTACTCAAACTCCCATCACAAGAAGTCTCTGAAACATTGTGTTTCAAGCAAAAGCTACAACTTCTGAGCATATACATTGTCTCAAATGACTCATAACCCCCCAGGATACAGTCCCATAGACATTGACAACATCCTCACAAACAAGCTCAATAATATTGATGGAACAGATAGCAAATCTGAACTCTCATCAGATGAAAGTTCTTCAGAAGTATCATCCAATGATGACTACTATACAAGTGAACAAGTTAATCAAATCATCAAAGCACACGTCAAATCAGAACTCAACAACCTCCTCCCACAAGAACTCCATGAACTCAGAAGCAAAGGACTATGTTTCATCTGCAAGACTGGAAAACATTATGCATGATCATGTCCACTCAACAAACACAAGTCAAAGAACAGAGCCTCCTATTCCTGAAATCAATATGGAAAAAAATCCTGAAAGCACCAAAAGTCAAGACTCAACAATATCAAAGAAGAGTCAACTGACAAAGAAGACTCTAAAGGGAAAGGAAAGGATTTTACTGGAAGGAACTAGCCAGCATCACATCTAGTTCTGATTACAACTTGCAAACTGTGAGCAATGATTCAGAGTATTCATTTGATGGATACCCCCAACCAAGGAACCCACCTGACTATTGACAACCAGCTCAAACTATTAATCAAGTAACAGCACAATGACATAACAAGATCCTATACCTCCCAGCATGCATACATCTACCCAAACAACAACCTATTGATACCTTAACCCTCCTAGACTCAGGAGCAGGAGGAAACTTCATTGACAGTCATCTCATTGAACAATGGAATCTCAAGACCTGACCCTTACTGAAACCTATTGAAGTTTGTAATGCTGACAGATCAATTAATGAAGCAGGAACCACAACCAAAGAATGCTTACTCAATATCAAGATCAACAACCAGATCACACCTGTTACTACATGAGTAACCAAACTCGGCAAACCAAAGATCATCCTTGGAGCCCCATGGCTCATGGAACACAACCCATATATTGACTGGAGAAACCAAACCCTCACTTGGAGAAACAACAACCCTTGACATATCTACCAAGAACTTCTTCATACCATGGAAGAAGAGAGTGCCAATGAACTCAATCATATTACACTTGAACCCAAATCTTTCCTAGAAATCAATTTCAAGGCTAATGCCTCACAAGCCATTGCACAACAGTATGGAGATCAGAAGAAAGAATCTGACCCAAGAAAAGTTGTTCCAAAGGAATTCCATGACTACCTTGACATATTTTCTGAGAAGAAAGCCTCAAGATTTCCACCCAGTAGACCCTGGGATCACAAGATCAAACTAAAGGAATCATTCGAACTGAAATTGTTCAAACCCTATCAACTATCACTAGTTGAAATGCAAGAACTAGACAAATTCATTGATGAAAACCTCAAAAAAGGCTATATACAACCATCTGAGTCACCCATGGCATCACCCTTCTTCTTTGTAGGGAAGAAAGACAGCAAACTATGACCATGTCAAGACTATTGATACCTCAACACCCATACAATCAAGAACACCTATCCAATTCCACTCATAGCAATGTTACTAGACAAGCTCAAAGGATCAAAATGGTTTATGAAATTCAATGTATGAGCTAGATACAACAACATCCACATCCAAGATGGTGACCAATGGAAAGGCACCTTCAAAACCCCAAGAGGATTATTCAAACCCACTGTCATGCCCCCTGGAATGTGTAACAGTCCCACAACCTTTCAATCAATGATGGACCATATATTCGCCCACCTCATCTGAAGAGGACAAGTACTTGTCTACATGGATGATATCCTTATCCATGCCAAAATGCAAGAAGAACTATGACAAATCACCCAAGAAGTGCTTGAGATATTGTGCAAACATGACTTATACCTCAAACCCAAGAAATGCAAGTTTGAAAAACAACATGTCAAATATTTAGGAGCAGTAGTCACTCCCACCTCTATTGAAATGGACACAGCAAAACTCAAAGGAATCAAGAACTGGCCCACACCAAAGACAACCCAAGATGTCTGAAAATTTATTGGGTTCTGCAACTTCTACAGAAGATTTATCTGCAATTATTTGAAACACACTGTGCCCCTCAATGCTCTGATGTCAAAGAACATCAAATCTGAATGGAAATCTGAGCACCAACAAGCTTTTGATGAACTCAAGAAGAAATTTGAAGAACAACCAATCCTCATTGCACCTGATCCATCAAAACCATTCAAAATAGAAACTGATGCATCACAGTATGCAGCAGGAGTAGTACCATACCAGAAAGACAAAAATGGCATCAGAAGACTGATCACCTTCCACTCCAAAGCCTTCACTCCAACAGAGCAAAACTACCATTGCTCAGAACTTGAATGGCTAGCCATAATTATCACACTGCACACTTGGTGCCACTACCTCAAAGGATCTCCACATGAGATCATCATCTGGACTGACCACAAAAACCTGTCCCGATACAAAGAACCACAGACCCTCAACAAGCAACAAGTTCACTGGGTACAATTTATGCAATGATTCCAACTGAATCTCAAGATCAAGCATATTCCTGGTCAAAAGAATGGACCAGCCAATGCACTATCAAGACACCCCAACTATGCATCCTGAGAAGTTGAAAACCTTGATCTATCACCCAAAATAGCCCCTTCATCCCACTGCACTCCTTTATCTGAAGTGCAAACTATTGCTGCCTCTTATGGCTTCATCCCCCTTACCCCAGGTGCTGTATGGGACAAGTCTCAACCATTGGATCCCCTCCCTATAATTCCAACTTTCACTCCTCTTTCACTGCCCTCCTCATCTGTGCAGCCTCAAGGCAATGTGCAACTGTCCCATGGAATGGATTGGTCATCCATCTGTGACACACTTGGTGATGCACTTTCCAATATCAACATCACAGATACTACTGATCCCATGGGACTTAAATGTCTCACTTCATTACTCCAATTTGTCACCTCTTTTTTGTGCAACTGGGCTGATAAAGGAGACTTGTCATTATTTGAAGGAACCAAAGATATTATAAGGATCCTTCAAGTTATTGTGCACTCTGAACAATTGCACAACAAATCAGTCCCTTACAATGGACTTAAGCTCAAACTGTATGACTACATTGCCATGCAGTTCCCACCCTCTCATACCCTCTCCCCCACTCCTACACCCATCATGTCAACCAGGCATCATCATGAATGCTGGGCTGAAAAGGCACTAGCCATGTCCTCCCCTCCCCCTAAAGACACTTCTGGGTATCTCCAGAGCTCTTCCATTAATTCCCCTGACATCACTGGGCATCTCCAGGACTCAGATTCACAATTTGCCAAGGACACAGCATGAGCAATTGCCCTCTCCTGCCTTCCTGCTTCACTTCCAAACAAGCCAGGTGAGTCATCCAGTTTAAATAAAGATATTGACATGTTGCCCCCCCCTCCTACTGTCCTCCAAGATGAGACTCTGAGTCTGTCTTTAGGGGAGACTCTGAGTCCCCTGGCAACCTCAGAAGAGACTCTGAGTCCCCTGGCAACCTCAGAAGAGACTAAGGGTCCTTCTGAGGCCAAGCTCAGCTCCAACCCCTGGCGTACTGCAGGTAAATGATGACCCATTTGTCCAACCCCAAACCAATAGCTGCCCAAGAGCAGTGTAAGCATATCATCATTCCTTCCACCCCCCCAAGGCTCCCCTTCCTCCTTGTCCCACTCCTCCTGGCCCCCCTCCTCCTATCAACAACTCTACCCACCTGGTGAACTACAGGTCTGCCACCCCATCCCCTTTGACCCAAAAGACATCATATGCTAAAGCAGCATCTCCCTCTCCCCTTCAATCCAAAGAGCTGATGAAATATGCAGCTCTTCAAAACCAATTCCCACATATGTCACTGGTCAACATCATCAACTTCTTACACTCATTGGGAGACATCAAATCTCCCTCCACATCTCCCAAACTAACTCCACCCCATCCCTCCTCTAAACCTAAAGCTACTCAGGGACCCTCTCACAAGAATGTCATTGTCCCTTTCAATGACACTTTTAAATCAATCATGATCACTTCCCTGGACCTAGTAGTCAGGAACTGTAACAATGCCCTTTACCAAAAGGGACACAACCTCAAAGTTGAGTCAGCCAAATTGACTGGCAAGACTCTTTGGCTCAATACGAGCCAAGTTGCCTCCAATGAAGAGCTTCTCATCATTAAGAAAGGCATCTGTGACTCTAACAGGTTGGCATTTGCTCCCCCTAACATTAGAGATGCCATTGTCCCAGCACTTCCAATGTCAAAGTCTTTCATCAAACTAACTAACCTCCCTTACTTCAGGGAGGATGGTACTCCCCACATTGCAGATGACTTCCACGAAGTCATCAACTCATCACCCTTTGCTGACCTTATCAATTACCTTATTGGCAAACCTCATTTCAGCCATGTCTCTCCTCATTCCAACTCAGCTTTCCTCTTCTTTGACCTCTGGGGCTCTCAATCAGCATCAAGGGCCAAACTATACATCAACCACACTCTTCTCTTTGAGAACTGAGTATGCACTTTCTGTGGTGCCACCATGAGAACTGCCAGCCCTCTCTGCAATAGATGTTGGAGATGGGACCATCCAACTCATCTTTGCAAGGCTTGCAACCCTAGATGCTCAATATGCAGTGACCCTCACCACACCAATAACCACTGCCAAGATGGCTTCTGCTGTCAAGGCAAAGCTGGACTGAACCCTTGCCCTCCCACACCCACCAACATCAAGGAATGTCCTCATGTGACTTCCTTCAACTGCCTGTCATGTGATTCCAAAGACCATCACATGAACTCCAAGAAATGTCCATTCTTCTGTCACTGCTTCAACAAGGAATGGATCATGAACAAGTTACATGAAGTGAAAGTGGAAAAGAACTGCTGCGATTTCAACTCTGGAGCTGTAAATGTCTAAAGGACCTCTTCACAACCCAGCTTCCTTTTCTTCTATTCCCATTTTATTCTTCAATGTCCACCATTCATTTCAGACTGTTGAAATCCTTCTAAATGACCCTCTCTTTAGTAACATTCTCATTCTATGCATCCAGGAGCCACCATTTAGTGTCATCCAAAACATCCCATCTATGGAAAACTCTGAAGGAGTTCCATATAAAGGCACCAATTACAATCCCAATTGGTGCATCTTCATACCCAATGATGACCACCCAAGGACTGTCACTTTTATCCATAAATGTTGTGATTCCCTCCTACCCACTTCTCATCCAAACATTATCTCTTTGCCTGATTTCCAACTAATCTCACTTTCCTTCCCCAAAAAATTATATTTTCTTAATTGTTACCTTGATCTGTCTAATGACTCATCCCTATCCTACTTAGAATCATGCTCTCACCTCTTCCCCAAAAACATTGTTTGCACAGGAGGAGACTTCAATTCTCATTCCCCAAAATGGGACATCCACATCATTCATCACTCTGCATGCAGAGATATGCTTACTGATATCATGAATTCCTTAGGACTGACTCTCTCCACACCTGAAACATATAAGTATACTCATATTCCTTTTGATACTAATAAACACCCATCCATTATCAACCTTATCTTCATGATAGATGACCCCTCCCAACCAAGCCCAGTCCACATAATTCATGATGACTGGCAATTCAAATCAGATCATCACCCCCTTCTCACCAACCTCCCTATCCCCTTCCCCTTCCTTCCTTATACTGAAAAATTTTCCATTCCCAAAGACTCTGAAGAAGAAGCTACATTCCTCTACTCCCTTGTACTTTGCCTTCAGAACATCCCAACAACCTTCTCATTGAGTGACAATGTTCACTCATACACTAATGCCATTTCTCAAATCATTTCACAAGAATGGCTCAATAACACTAAGTGCATCAAAATATGTGTGAAGTCTAAACTGTGGTGGACACCACAATGTTCATCTGCCCTACAGACCTTTCAGTCCTGCAAAACAAAAGCAAATTGGGCCAACTTCAGACACACTACATGCCAAGCCAAAAAAGCCTTCTTTGACCAGAAAATCAAAGACATCACTGAAGAAAATCATTGCCCTTGGGATCTCATGTTGTGGATCAGAAAGAGAAACCTTATGGGAAAAGTTGTGATGAGCTAGATGACCTCTGGCATGCTCTCAACTCTTCCTATAACTCAGCCACCAATCACCCTGTCAACATTAGTGCCATCAACTCCATTGACACCCAACAGGAGCACCAGTGGCCCCCCTTCACAAGCACCAAGTTATTTGATGCCCTCAAACCATGTACCAATGCTTCAGTGCCTGGCCCCAACCATCTCTCATGGGCACATATCAAACATCTCATGTCCAATGACACCCTTTGCTCCAACTTCCTCCTCTTTGCTACCAAATGCATAGAATTTTCCACCTGGCTGGAACACTTCAAGAATTCCATGTCTGTCATCATCCCTAAACCCAACAAACCTCACTACTCCACACTGAAGATGTTCTGACCCATCATTCTTCTTAACACCCTGGGTAAGCTCATTGAGAAGATGATCTCCACAAGAATGCAGTTCGAGGCTACCCAATTAAACCTTGTTCACCCACTTCAATTCAGCAGCATCATCCAGCACTCAACAGAAGATGCTGGAGTATATGTCACTCACCTTGTGCACTCTGGCTGGCACTGCAAACTCAAAACAAGTGTCATTGCCTTTGATGTCACACAATTCTTCCCTTCCACTAATCATTCCATCCTCTGCTCCATTCTCAAGAGACATGGCTTCAACTCTAACCTAGTCTCCTTTTTCACTGATTACCTCAAAGACAGGTTCACAACATACTCATGGAACAACAAGCTATTGCCCAAGTTCCCCACTTCAGTAGGAGTTGGCCAAGGTTCTGCTCTCTCACCCATCCTCACCACCCTTTCCCTTTCCTCCTTCATGTATAATTTCACCAATGATCCAAGATGCAAGATTGTCTCATTCATTGATGACAGTCTTATCATAGTCCAATCTGATTCATTTGACACTAACTGCCATCTTCTTTCACAGGTCTATAAATCAGTTGAAGAATACTTACTCCACTTAGGTTGTGTCCTCGAAAGAGACAAAACAGAAGCTTTTCATTTTTCCAGTTGCCCCTCTCATGACCCTAATCCCCCTATCACAATCAATGACTCTCTCACTATTACTCCCAAACCCTTCCTCTGCTACCTTGGCTTCTAGTTTGACAGAAGTCTTACTTTCAAGGAACATGTCTGATTCTACTCTACCAAGGCACTCTCTACTGTCCGATACATGTGCATACTTGGCAACTCCATCCACAGTCTCTCACCCCTCCACAAGAGACTCCTCTATTATTCGTGTGTGGTCCCTATAGCCACATATGGATTCTGTCTCTGGTTCAACTGTAATGCCAGGTACCATGGACTTATTAAATCACTTCAGTGCATGCAAAGACAAGCCACCTTATGGATCACCAGTGCATTCCACACAACACCAACCAGAGGGGCTGAGGCTATTGCTGGCCTCATACCCATCCAACTTCACCTCTTCAAGCTCACCAAGAGATGCTCCCTCCACTTTCACACCCTCCCTCCCTCTCATCCCCTTAAACTCCTCATGAGAGACATTGACCCTCTTGATACCCACCACACCAAACAGCACTCCAAGATGCTTGACTTTGTCTCAGATGCTCAATTGGTCACAGATCAATTCCAGTGTCTGCATCCTAGTGCCAAACCTGGCCAGTGTCTACTAGACTTGTTTAGTGACCAAATCAAACTCATTGAGTGTCCTGACCCTTCAAAAGAGGGTGCCATGGCACTTCACATTGCTAATGCCTCCTGAGCTTGGGATCTTTCATTTTCTTCTCCTGTTTCATTAGTTGTTGCTACAGATGGTTCTGTTCCATCTGACACTTCCCTTTCTGCCACTTCCACCTTTTTAGTTTTTGGATCATTGTCTTCTAATATCCTCTCTTCTGCTGTTCACCCTTGTGGTGAAGTAACTTCCTCAGACTCTGAATTGTATGCTCTTCACCTTGGTTTATTTTCTTCTATATCTCTTGCTCCTTCTCTCAACATTTCATCCATTGTAGTTTTCACAGATTCCATTTCTTCTGCTAAACTTTTATTATCTTGCAGCCCCCACAGTGTGCACCAAGATTCCATCACAGTTGCACCTCTCCTACACAAATGGCTCTCCTCCTCTCATCTCAACCATGTCCATTTCTGGTCTATTCTGTCCTCTGCTTCATGGTCTGTCCACAAACAAGTGCATCTACTGGCCAAATCCCTTTGGCTCCCAAACAACCATTGCCAGCCATTCTGCACATCACTTGGGTTCATTCACAACCACTATACAAAGAAATGCCTCAACAAATGGCATTCATCTATGAACAACCCTACCTACCATGGTCACTCATGGCTCACACTAGTCAATGGCACTGAACAACCTCTCATGCCCAAATATGCCAAGGGAGGTTCTTGGCTCAATTCCCCCCTCAGCCAAAACACCCAACTATGTGTGCACTTTACTCACTGCATCACCAATCATGTGCCCATCAGTGCCTTCAGACAGCACTTCTTCCCTGGGCACCACATCACCTCCTGCCCCTGTGGAGAACACTTAGAGATGTGCGACCACATCCTCAATGACTGTGAACACTTTCAATACCCAGTTAGATCCCACAATGGATTCTACTGGCTAATCAACTTCCTCAAATGCAACCCTGCTGCATTCTCATTCACAGACCAGATCCAAGGACCCCTCACCCAGGAGGAGTTTGCCACCCACCACCTTTTACAGAGAGAATGCATCACTGCCAATGGAGTCCCAGATGTCCATTGAAAGGGCTTTTATTCTTCCTATTTTGTCTTGTAGGTAGCTCCCCTGCTCCCACACCTCTTCACTTTTGAGTTCCTTTCTTTACTCCTGTATATTGTCTCACTAAGTTAGTTCATTTCTCTCTTTCTGTCTCATCATCTCTAGCTAGGTCTACCCTTTCTACATTTCCCCCTCTCTTTTCTTCTTTCTTCTTCCTTTCTTTCCTTCCTCTAGTTTCAGTATTGGGACTGCTACTATGCACCTGTTTGTATTAGCTAGTCTAGTGCAATAAACTCAGATTTTTTTTAAAAAAAAGAGAAGTTGAAAACCATGACATCACAGTTTTCAATCAATCAATGATTGCTATAATTACTGAAGAAGACAAACAAGTCATCAAGAAGCACTGAGAAATGATTGACTCCAATGATGATGACACCCTGGATCAAGACCTACCTATGCATGGGAAAAGAATCCTTATCCCTAATGAACCATCACTATGCTGCAGATTACTCCAATGAGTACATGATCATCAAACCGCAGGACATCCTGGAATAGCTGAAACACTACAGAAACTCGCCAAATACATTTACTGGCCAGCCATGAAAGATTATGTCACCAAATATGTAAAAGGCTGCCCCACCTGCCAACAGCACAAGATCATACAACAACCAGACAAGTCACTATACCAACCCATACCAGCACTTGCCTTCACACAACCATTTTCACAAATCTCCATGGATCTGATCACAGATCTACTGCCATTCCATGGCTATGATTCAATTTTGGCCATAGTGGACCATGGCCTTATGAAGGGGATAATTTTAGCCCCTACTACAAAGACTGCTGACAGCCAAGTCATCACTTCTATTTTGGTCAACTGCCTATTTTCACAATACAGCCTTCCCAATAAGGTCATCTCAGATTGCAACCCCCAATTCACATCCAAAGCAATGCGAGAACTCTACAAACTCCTCAACATCAAGCCCACCTACTCTACAGCTTACCATCCACAAACCAACAGATCCACTGAATGTTTCAATCAAGAAATCAAAACCTATCTTGCTATTGCCACTTCAAGCAACCCAAGTAAATGAAGCAAATGCCTCCTGATCTATGAGTTCTGCCACAACAACTGTCCTCATGCTGGACATACTGAAACTCCATTCCAACTACTCTATGGCTATACCCCAAAAGTGTTTCCAACTGATATGGAACCCACAAATAACCCATCAGCAGAAGACTGCATGAACTGACTAATGGAAGCCTGCCACTGTGCTATTCAAGCCCACAATCACACCTGCCAGATTATAGCAAGATGCACTGCCAACTATCGACTCCCCACCTACTCCATAGGAGACCAAGTATGGCTAGACACCTGCAACCTTCCATTACAGAACAAATCAAAGAAACTCACCCTGAAATGTGAAGGACTATTTGAAATCATTAAGAAGATATCCACAGTCAACTTTGAGCTGAGATTACCCAAAACATGGAAGATCCACCCTGTGTTTCATGCCACTCTTCTCACCCCCATAACTGAAAATAACTTATATGGCAAACACTACCCACAACCTGCACCAGAACTGCACAATGATGAAGAACACTATGAAGTTAAAGCCATCCTGAATCATTGATGACTGTGCAACAAGCTCCAATACCTAGTCAAGTGGACTGGCTATCCACACTCCAAAAATACTTGGGAACCACAGTCCACATTCACCAACATGCAGCAAATCTTGAATGAATATAAAAGGTGAAACAAACTTCGATAACCAGCAGAGATGCCAACTACCAATGCCTTGACCAACACTACCACTATCCAAGCTGAAGCTCAGCAAGATACTTAATTACCTCCCAACACTACTGCAAGCACTAGCAACCCTACTAACAGCCTCCCATCCCTCCTCAAACCACCCACCAGCTTCCAAGAATGTTTAAATGCCCTCACAGAACACCTTGCCATACAACACATCACAACAACCACTATTGCACAGGACACTGCACCCTTCATCATCTCACACCCACTCCATCTGCTCCCAGCCTACTCAACCAGAATTGGAACCCAAGAATTCATCTGGCCAATCAATGCTGGATCCCTGATTGAATTACCTGCCCTCCCTGGTGAAATATCTGACCTTGATTCTGAACTCATATGACTCAGAGAATCTCTAGACTGGGTTAACTCCATCACCCAAGACCCCACTCTTCAAAGGAATCCACTTCTAGTTCAGAACTGCAACGTCTACAGGAAAACTATTGCTACTATTGTGCATTCTGCTAGAATGCTCATTTGACTTTCACACTCAATGGAGACAGCCTGACTTGCTTGTGTTAGCCACAACATCTCCCCTTAACTATGTCACAACATTGAGAGCTCATGCACTGCCACCAAACTTCTCATTGATAAAGTCAGTCTATGACTCAACTCACTTAGCTGAATTAGCTCTCTTTCACATACTCCATTACCCTGACCTCCTGAATGAGCAAATTGACAACCACAACTTGATTCAATTCTACACAAGACTTGTGCCCTACATTCCCAGACTCCCCCAACTCCAAGTCCACATATCATGCCTTCAATTCAGGGAAGCATTAGATCTTATCAAGATGCTAGCCTTCCATTGCAAGCTGAGACTTTACTGTCACAATCTGCCAATGCAGGCAGCTATGTACCTCTGCATCAAAGAGTATCTAGAAGTCCTAACACCATGCCTCACATTTCTGATATGGGCAACTGCCACTCTCCTAGCTGACCTGTCACTCCTCCTAGGCACCCACTCCCACCCCAACCTCCTCCACTACTTCACCCTTCATGCACTTTTCCACAAAGGACCAATCAATACCAGTGGTATCCATGTACTGATTGATGTAGAGGACATGATGACACTAGATCATCTTTATGAGCTAGGGACTATAATGGAACCCCCTACCTTCTCTACCATGCCAGAACACCAAGTCCATCAAGTACAAGAATGCACCAATCCATTGATGCCACCATCACCACCCTTGCAGACAACCTCATTGCCAGAAACAGGCAGACCATGTGCCCCAACTCCTATACCTTCAGCCTCCCCCAAATCAATCAGACAACAACATCCTCTGCTCAGCAGAGCTGCTGCATGCATTTGCTCCCTTGTCAATTGAGGCAGTATGAATTGAACCTCATCCACACCATTGATGGACACTATGAATCTCCCTTCTCTGACATTGGAACTGGGAGAAGTTAGAGAGCCACCCACTCCTCACTCCACCCCTGTCTCTGAAAGTAATAGCAAGATGGAACTCACTAATAACAAAGGGGATAATGTTATGAACCCTCAGCACAACCACCACAATGTCATTTATCATGCCTTGATCCATGAACTAGGCCTAGACAGCACTGGCTGCCACACCACCCAAGACCCTGACTACTCGACTAACAAGTCCATATGCTATTGCAATGCTGCCTTCACCAATCGTCACCTTCCTGGCCATGCATTGCTATTCTCTGAAGACTGGCTGATGCCCAGCCCTCTATTCTATTCTACTGACAGGATGATGACTGAGATTCTATGCATTCCTTGGGAGAACACTCCCTTCACCCACATCTTTGACCCCAATGGACTGTACATCCAAACTATCTACAACAACTTCAACTCTGCCTGGGCCCACAGTTGGAAGATGATCCCCTATGCCAGAGAGCCACTCATATTCCTCCATCCCTATATGATGTATCCACCTGAGGTTGTCCTGCACATTATCAAATATGAAGTTGCCCATGGACTCTACTTCTGAGAAGTAGAGGTCTATTGCCTCAACCCTAACTCTGATGAACCTCCAGCAATTCCTCCCTGTCATACACAGCTCCCTCCACTCTTCTCTGTCAACTCCAACATCCCTGGCCTTGATGAGTCAGAACCTACACAGCCCACAGTCAATCCTCCTCCATATCCACCTCCCTACATCACTGCAGACATCTCCTCATCATCATTGTCATTGTCACCACACCACAGCCTGCTCTACCTCCACAGATCAGGCTCTTCAGAAGAGCTACAACCCTTTACAGGGTATTCCACCATTCCTCACTCCAGCTCGTCTCCTGACTCATATTCTTCCAATTCCACCAATGGACAACTCCACTCTAATATGGACTTATAGTATCACTAGTAAATAGTTCCCTCCATCTCTCGTGTTACTGACTATTTGTCTAGTATTCCTGTATCCCAGCTGAATCCTGATTTGGACTATTTCCTTATCTAGTTAGTTTCCTTTCTTGTCTCAGTTCCTATTTCTGTCTTAGCTTCTATTCTCATACCTCTCTGCTCCATAGTTATGCTTCTATTGACTCTCAGACACACAGCACTACTTTGTCATAGTTACTGCTTTAGGACCTTAGAAGTAGAGCTTAAATAGCTGCCCATGTAC
>JAEUWN010000792.1:0-47766 GCA_018524465.1 Podaxis pistillaris | reverse complement strand
GGCTCTGATAAGGTCACGTGACTGGCGTGCAATACTTTTGCTCGCTACTGTAGATCTAGTTATACAGACCGCAGCAATAGGTCAAGTGGCCACGGCGGAGCTGACTATCTCATGTACCTGTCTCCCATCTATGGCCACTTGGATTGATGAAGTACAATACAAAGGGGTCTAGTAATTATGAAGGGAGGCAGAGATGAAGTACGATGAAGTATTGTGAATGAAGCAGTGTTGCAGGCTAACAAGGCCTCTTCATTCCATAGTGCCTACGCTATGACAATTGTATATAGGACCTGTCTGATTCTGTACGATAGCAATGCTAGCTCTTAGTGACCGGAAAGGGTAGCCTCCTTCTCGATGGAAGGCTTAGGTCCGAGACTGGTTCGAAGATCCGATTTGAACAATGGCTCGTCCAGCAGACAAGGCATAGTCCATTTTTCATAGCTCGGAATTCACAGCTAGTCGTCCAGATATCATGGATGGCCGGTCATCCATTAACCAGGAGTAGGGCAACAACCCCATTCGACACAGTTTCGCAACAAGCGTATGGTTGCAGCACGTGCTGAGTGGTTAGACTATCCATGGTGCCCTCTTCTGCTGGATGAGTACCTCAGGTCAGGGAGGTACTTATATAACCAGTCTACTGAGTCGAAACGCGACCCACATACCTTCCCACCCCCGCACACCAACAGACTATTCACTACCATGATCACGCTATACGATCTCGCTGCGAAAGAGCCTATTAGAACCTGGTCTCCCCATCCATGGAAGGTCAGGTCAGCACCAATTTAGAGATCGGGGGGGTGTATAAATGATCCGAACATAGTTATTAGATACGTGCTCAATATGAAGGGACTTCCATACAAGACCCTCTACTTTGACTATCCAGACCTTGAGGGAGCATCGAAGACGGCCGGTATTCCACCTTCCGGGATCAAGCCAGACGGAAAGCCTCTTTTTACGGCTCCTGCCATCACTGACGACGCGACGGGGGCCGCCCTTCCGGATTCGCACAAAATCGCTGAATACCTTGATCGAACGTATCCCGACACGCCCAAGGCTTTCCCACCTGGCACGGAAGCATTGCAAGCCGCGTTTTACGACAACTTCAATGTGTTAACCAGTCCCGTTTGGCCGCTGGTTCTACCGATGATTCCTGCAATCTTGAACCCGCCGGCTGCTGAATATTTCTACCGTACTCGCTCAGAGTACTTTGGGAAACCCCTGGATCGATTGGCACCTATAGGGGAGGAACGTGCAGAGGCTTGGGCTAAGCTGAGAGCGGGATTTGATACGATGAATGGGTGGTTCAACAAGAGCTCGGGACCCTATTTCATGGGAGATATGGCCTCGTTTGCGGATTTCGTTGTTGCTGGTTGGCTTCATGCGATGAAGATTTGCTTTGGAGAGGATAGCGCGGAATGGAGGGACATTGAGACTTGGGATAATGGACGATGGGTGACCTTGTTGAAAGATTTGGAGCAGTACGCGAGCGTCGATAATTAGTTTTGTGTTTATTAGGTTGAGCTGTATTCGGAGATGACGCGAAGCGATGAGGTTTCATTTCTATTTTTACGGTTCCGATTGATTTTTCTCGTCATAGCTCTACAGTTTGTTTCTTTTTTCTCATCCATAACAGACCAAATCATCGGATCGTTGAGCTCGGTTGTCCACGTACATTCGTAACGCTTAGTGTACGTTCTAATAAGCTGGCATCATATGGATTAGTGAGCAGCTTACTCGTTGTTTTAGGAAGCCGCCGGATTGGTGATGAAGAATATAAGGGCATTACATGAACACTATTCAAAAGAACTGCGGCATCAACGCATCAACTATTTCCAAGATGATTCCTGCTAAGTTTAGAAGTATTTTGAATTGATCATTGCCGCAGCCGCAGCCTCTTAAGACGTACATTACATGTCATTGGCTAGAGAGGGCTCAGCAGCAGCCCCATTCGACAGATACTTAGTAACGAGAGTGTGTCCGCAGCAGGCTTTGAGATATTGGGTTGTTCACGACGTCCTCGCCCCCTGGATGAAAACTCAGGTCAGGCAGGTATATATCCAACGTAGGTTCTGAGTTGAAAGCAGCACCTTTCTATTCTTGCGCCCAAACAGACATATCTACACGACCATGATCACGTTCTATGATCTCGCTGCAAAAGAACCTATCAAAACCTTCTCTCTGAATCCATGGAAGACCCGGTAAGAACCCAATTAATAATGGGGGGAGGGGATCTGAACTAACCTGAACACGGCTATTAGATACGTACTCAATCTGAAGAAGCTTCCATACAAGACTCGCTACATCGAATATCCAGATCTTGAGGCCGCGTCGAAAGCGGCTGGTATTCCCCCTAACGGAACCAAGCCAGACGGAAAGCCGTTGTATACATCCCCCGCCATTACTGACGACGCGACGGGGGCCGCCCTGACCGATTCGTACAAGATCGCCGAATATCTTGATAAAACGTATCCTGATACGCCCAAGGCATTCCCGCCTGGCTCGGAAGCACTGCAAGCAGCGTTCTACGATACCTTCCATGACGCGGCCGTTGGTGCCGCTTTGAGGCTCATTCTACCAAAAGTCCCTTCGATCTTGAACCCGCCAGCTGCCGAGTATTTCTACCGTACTCGCACAGAGTACTTCGGAAAGCCATTGGAGCAGCTAGAACCAGTCGGAGAGGAGCGTACAGAGGCATGGGCCAAACTGAAGGCGATGTTTGACAAGGCGAACGGATGGTTCAGCAAGAGTTCGGGTCCCTATTTCATGGGTGACACGGTCTCATTTGCGGATTTCGTCGTCGGCGGTTGGCTTCAATCACTGAAGATTTGTTTCGGAGAGGATAGCACGGAATGGAGGGACATTGCGACCTGGAATAATGGGCGATGGGCAACTTTGTTTAAGGATTTGGACAAGTATGCTAGCGAAGAGAATTAGGCACATTATAGAGACGCGTTGTGTACTCGGTTGTTGTGGCAGTTGTAGCAGGTTGTAGCACTCGAATGTCACGTTGAACTCTTCCGAATTAGCTCACTTCCCAAAGGGTTCTGAACCTGCGACGGAACAAAGTCAGTGTCGGAGGCTGGCAGAACACCGCCTGGCACGGTCACGTGTACAAGTCGCGTCTCCTTTTCACACGGTTGATTCACAACACGCTAGAATTCATTATTCAGGGGACAACCTCGACAGAACCAGAACATAAGCATGGCCTCTATACCCCCAAAGACAGGCCCATTTACGCCCATGCGAACCTCGTCCTCAGCATCGACGGCTTCTGACCTCTCGAACCGCCTTTCCCGAGCCATCACACCGAATTTACTCGCATCGACCCACAAGCGTTACAAGGCACCACTTTCAGTCGAATCCCGCAGCAAGAATTTTACGAAGACCAAGTCAGTCCTCTCACCGGTACCAGGAACCCCAACGAAGAGAGATGGAACGCCCAGCCGCCCTCGAACCCCAGTCTCGCCAAGAAAAGGGGCTGAAAGCCCCTCTCTTATGCCCGCAACCAGCGAAATGGATGTGAGCAACGTCGACCCAGAGCAAGTGCTTGTTGACTACCAGATGGTTGAAGAAGCTGAAATCTCTGGTGAGATTGACGAAGCCTGGCTCCAGGCTGCCATGCTCGACCATGGTAAACATGATAAAGTCATGGTTTCGGTTCGGTGAGGCCATTTGAAATTCATTGTTCCGTGTGGTATTGAATATTGATATCATCATTAGTGTGCGCCCTCCGGAAGGCCACTCCGCCTGGATGCCTACACCCTCGACTAATAGTATCAAACTTGACCCGAATTACGCCAAGAACCCTACCTCTGGTCTCAACCCTGCTACCTTCAATTTCGATGCCGTCCTTACTGGCTCCCCAAATAAGCCTATCTATACCACTGTCGCCCGATCACATGTTCATGCTGCTATGGAAGGCTTCAACGCCGTGATCTTTGCCTACGGCCAGACTGCGTCTGGAAAGACTTATACCCTTAGTGGAAGCGAAGACGAACCTGGAATTATACCCCGTGCCATGCGCGATGTCTTCGCTTTCATCCGTCAAACTCCTACCAGAGAATATCTCCTGCGATGTTCGTATTTGGAAATTTATAACGAGAGTATTCACGATCTCCTTGCACCTCCTACTATGGCTGCTGCCAATCCTGTGCAGATCCAAGGCGGTAGTGGTGGTGATGTTATTTTGACGCCCTTGCGTGAAGAGGTTGTAACGAGCTTAAAGAGTGTAAAGGAGGTGTTGAAGCGCGGAGAGGGAAATCGTCGTACAGCTTGCACGGACTGGAATGACCGAAGTAGCCGCAGCCACAGCGTTTTCCGGCTTGTTATTGAGAGTCGGGAACGTGGTGGTGGTGATGATAACGATGACGATGAATCTGTTTCAAACGAACGACACACTTCACCCCCTAATGGTCGCCACACTCCTGGGTTGAGTGGAAGACAGACGCCTGGGCCTGGTGGTCCCAGACTACAGGCTCGTGGAGGGAGGAGTGTTCAAACTTCAGTCCTGGTGTGTTGTTTTAATATTGGTTTGATCCGAGGACATGGGAAACTCAGTAAGCCGGCAGAGCTTGATCGATCTGGCTGGTTCTGAGAAGGCTACTTCTGACAAGGAGCGAACAAGAGAAGGTAAATACATCAATACCAGGTAAGTATTCCATATTTCGTTGAGGTCCTGAGACTTATCTTTTTTTTTAGCTTGCTTACACTTGGCACAGTTATTGGTACGCTGGCAGATAATGCTGCCAAGCGCAAGAAGTACGTCGCTCATCATCCGGTAAAATACTATCAGCTAAACGTTTCTAGTGACCATGTCCCGTTCCGCAACTCCAAGCTGACCCGTATGCTACAGCCTTCGCTGTCCGGCAACGCTCGTATCAGCGTCGTTTGTACAATTAACCCTGATCCTGGCGCAGTCGCAGAAAGTATGAGTACTTTGCAGTTTGCCAAACGTATTAAGAATGTCCAGGTATGTGTTCCAGCGATGATTCCTTTATATTCGTTCTGACAATTCTACTTTGTAGCTTCATGCTCAGAAGAAAGAGGTTATCGATACAGACGCGCTCATCGAGCGTTACAGAAAGGAAATCGAGGATCTCAAGAGAAGACTAGCCGAACGCGAAGCAGAAGCGCCTGCCAGATCTCGTCGTCTCTCCGCTCGAGAGGTTCGTCCCGTATTCCCATCGCCCACCGTCCACAGAGCGAACTCACCTTCCTCTTTAGCAAATCGACGAATCCAAAGCCATGCGCGATCTCAATAACCGTATCAAACAACTCACCAAACTCATCCTCACCTCCCAATCCGTGGACGAAACCAAAGGCGACGAATCACGTCCTGCTAGTCCATCCAAAATTGATTTCGACATGTCGCCCTACGAACTTCAACAAGAGCTTCTTGCTGCGCGCACACAGCTTGAGTCTCAAGCAAACCAGATTCTCTCACTTGAGGCTGCACTTGTTGCGCGCCCACCTCTTGATGCGAGTGCGCCAGAAAGTGAGAAGGACAAATTGATTATGGAGCAGGCTAAGACGATCAAGGAATTGGAGATCGTGGTCAAGGGGTATGAGGAGAACTTGGGTGAACCGTTGAGAGCTGTAAAAGAGGACGTGGAAAAGGAGTGGAAGGATAAGTTGGAGGCTGAGGTGAAGAAGAGAGAGGAGAAGGAGAGGTGGGCGGATGAACTTGTCAAGCAATTGGAGAAGGAGAAGAAGGCGCGGACGAAGTTGGAAGATGAACGGCGAGCGCTTGCTGCGTTTGTTAGTAAATTCGACTCGTTGGGTCTTGGGCTTGTTACTCCGTCGAAACTCAAACCACCTAAGCCGATGCCTGGTGGCGCAACGAGTATCTTTGCGGAGAAACAGCAGAACAAACTCCCAGTAACCGGGAAGGACGTGATTGAGTCGCCTATGCGACTGGAGATGCATAAGCTCCAGGCGCAGCCTAGCCTTCTTGATCAGGTTATGCCGGAGGAACAATGGGGGGACGACGACCTCGATTTTGATATTGATACGGCGGAACCTGTGAAAATCGATGGGAAAAGTAAGACGTTCGAGTTTGGAACTAGCGGGGCGTTGAAGAAGGTGAACGGTGCCAATGGTACGAGTACACCGAGGGAAGTGCTGGGTGACAAGGAGAATATTGTACCCCCGACCGCGGCTCGGTAACACGGAGTGCGCGGAGTTGTGATTGTGATAGTATGGTTTTGTAATTGCTACGGAGTTGTTTTGTTTTCATCTTGCTCGTCGTAAATTGTGTACTCATCGCTGGCATTATGCTCCGTGTCCTCCCTACCCAATGAACGCTTTGGGCTGCTGGCGGCTCGTTTTTCTCGGAAGCTAATTGTGTACTAGGAGGGAATTGAATCCAAGGCCTCGCCAAGTTCTGCACAGTTTGTCCAGTGTCTGCCTCGAGCCTAAAGAATACAGCTTTCTTCCTGACGTTCATGTTCCACGATATGGTGCCTGTTGGCAACGCTTCCAAGGGACGTTTGCCTCCGATCCTACGCCACTGGATCCTGCATGAATGTTTGAATGATGAATGTGAAGCTGCCAATATCGAACCCACTTCGCTTGCGACCACCTTACGCAATCCTCTAGACCTGGTGGGGTATATTGAATAATGAGCATTGGGCAGGTAGGGCCGTCAAGTAAACTAGGTTACCCTGTCCAGGGACATGCCGAGACTCAGGAAAACATGAGCATAGCGCGTGGCCGAACTTCCTTTTCCATCCCGAAGCACATTGCCTAGGAAGTATGTTTTCGGTTCCCTCGTGATCAACATGTAGCTTTCCCTGTGAAGAAAACGAGTGTCGTTTGGGATGCAATTCATTTTGACGCTCATAATTCCCTTTTTGGCAAAATAACATTCAAGAACCTATGCCGTTATCCGTTGGGATAGACAATGGGCTAAGGAGCCGACGACCAGTTTGACTTTCAGGCGCTTGGTTGGAATTCTGTGAAGTCTGTATGTATGGCACGATGTTGCTCTTCCATTCCAACGTCAAGCACTATTTTTGTTGAGCGTCCTTGGTGCCAGGTCGCCTGTTTGAGGTCGGTCTCTGTGACCTCCCTCCTGCCGCACCGTTCCCATCCGCTATTGCCCTTGCCTGGAGGACTCATTCAGACCCTCCAACTTGACCAGGATACGCACTGCTGCAAGGAGAGCGTGTCGATGGAGCGACAATCCATTTCTAGTAAGTCATAGACACGTCCTGAGTTCGCTGGCTCATTATGGCTGTAGCAACAAACGTTCCCAGTGCCACTCTGGAATCTCCAAGGTCCTTTGATTATACATATACCAACGACGATGGAATCAAGGAATCGTTTCTCAGTTTCTCAGCGTGAGTTATACCTCCAAATTTCCTGCCGCATCCATCTGATATCCACTTCATACCTAGGAAGATTAATGACCTAGATAGGCAGGTGAGCCGGAACGAAACGTGACCACCACATGCTAGACTCATTCTACGTTTCGCAGTTTGGGAGATTTGCCAATGATTGTTTGAAGCTCGGGCGTGTCGCGGGTTTGTTGTTGGCCATCAAGAGTGCGAGGGAAATGCTACGAAGGACCCGCGAGGTCTTCTTTCGGAATGCTACCGCCCTCCACCCTGAACTCTACGAATTGGCCCGCAAGGACTGTAATTCCAAATTGCGCGAACCTAGTTTCGAGCATTACTTTATCTCCCCTCAATACTTTCGAGAAACTTCCCCGCCCTTCAATGTTTTACCTACGGTTCTGGAAGAGTTGGCTCAATCATTGAGTCTACTCCATGTGCGGATTGACGAGTTCAGAGAGTTTACGGTACGCTTGATGCCAATATGTCTGTGGTAAATGGCCACCTTATCGCCTTTTCGTCGTGTTTACAGGATGAAGGGTTGTTGTTGAAGTCCCTGTTGTTGACCCTGGAACGCGATTTACTGGTAAGTATCTCGTTGCTTGCCTCTGATGAAGGCTTATTGCCTCCTAACAGTATCGGGCGTCATGCGTCAGAGTATACTCTAGTAGGCACTGGTCCCTGCTTGCCTTATCAGTTGGATAACCTTTGCACAAGGTCGATTGAATACGCCTCCAATTCAACGTTATGTTCATCAATTTACCGAAGAACTTGAGGGAGATTTCGAAAAGGTGACAGCCGCACTCGACGAGTTCACCGCAGTTGGTAAGTCGGATTCACAATGTTGATAAATGTTACTGAGAACGTCGGGGTAGGCGTATCCGCCATAAACCACGAGCAGCAACGGTCTTCTCAGAACCTGACGAATGTCTTGACTGTCGCCACTTTCTTCTCAGGGGTCACAGCGAGTACACTCCAGATGTCCACTGGTACAGACCCACAAACGGAGCTCCTGCTTATCGCGAGCATGCTATGGTTCGCTTCACTCGTATTCAGTGTCGGTGCGGCACTGAACAGTTTGTTGGCCATGGCATGGAAGGCGACACGCTCGTACGTTGATTGCACGACTCCTTATACTCCCCTTGAAGCTCATGGTCTACAGAGGCTCGCGCGGTGGAAAATTACCTTTCTGGGTGACAATGTGGATCGATGGATCACAGCTGATTTTCCTTGGAATATCTATCGTGACGTTTTCGGCCGGCTTAGTCGTCTACGCCTATTCGTCAGACCAGGTAGCGATCTCCCATTCGCGCATTACCACGAGCGTTCTAATCAACTTGATGCTCCCCAGGCAATATATACCCCATATGTCACCGTTGTGGCAACAGGTGTGACTTTCATTGGATTAGTCGCCATCTTGATTTGGATGATCTACGAAATATGCGTTTCGCCCGTCTTGAAGCAGCAAGCCAATGTTATCCTGAAATCCAGTGGGGAATCTGTCCACTCCGACGTCAGCAAACTTTCTTTGTTTTCAAGTGGGATCGTGGATACCCTGTCGAACGCCTTGTCCTCTCTTGGCCTGCCGAAGCATCGTGATGCCGATGAAGATATCGAGAAGATAGAGGAGACCAGCACTGCGACGGAAGAGTCTCCTGCAGAGAAAAACGTGCCGAGGCAATTGAAAGCGAAACTCCAGGACAGCGTCAAGAATGTCAGTATGCTGAATACTGCTATGGCAGCCTTTACCCTCGCCGGGCATCAACACAGACGAAACCTCTCTAAGCCCCCATCGTCACTAAGGAATAGGCTTCACATTGACACCAACGTTCCCTCGGTCCCGCCGACGCAGCTGAATCTCCCCACTGAACCTGCAACGACAATTGAGCTCACGCGGTACGGAACGATACACGACATTGCATACTCTGAGGATGGCAGATGGCTCGCTGTAACATGGTTAGTTACTTTATAAGGAGCTGATCATTGCGTTGTTAATGACTTTGTAGTGCGAAGGAGATTACGGGTCAATCGTGGACTATAGTTTATGAATCAGAGGTGCGCGTTTATAGTTCACTGTAGTATTAAAAATCGATGTTGCTGAAATGAATTAGAGCTTGGAACCTTTTGCAGATACTTGGCATGAGGGTCGAGCAATTGCTGAGCGTCTTATATGGTTGGGCGGTCTGTCTCCTCGGCTAGGCCAATCTAACTCGATATCAGGTCACCTTCTGGGACGAAACTCATCATTAAATTCGAGCATCGTTTTGATGTCTGGGACCTTGTGAGTACCTCGTACAGAACGAATGGATAGTTGTTGAATCTATGAACGCAAGGTTGCGAAAGACCTACATGTTGTTGAACGCCATCATCACATTAAGGACGTGAAATGGTGTGGGGACGATGGTATGCCATATGCCGATGAGGTTGTCCATGCTTCTCAAAAAACAACTCCAATTTTCAGCCTTCCTCGTGGCAGAACATAGCTGCGTGTTTAAAATGGTACGGTCCCTGTTTCACCTACGGAAAGACGCTCACACAATTTTTAGAATCTCACACGATTGGTACGGCTTTCTGGTTCCTCGTGTATGTGATGACTCATATGTCGCAGATGGCAGTATATCGCTTCGAGCACATGCACGTTCGGTCCATCGGCGTTGAAAGGAAGAATAATTACTTGATCGTGATCACCCGAGTAACCAAATCTCCCGAAGAGTTCGAGCCTGCAAGTGGTCGATCAGAAAAACGAATCGTCGGTGAGTATGCTTACCCTCCCCCTTTTGTGTGATAAGAACCTTTGAATGCGCACAGTCTATGATATGGATAAGCAAGAAGCAATTTAGTGTGTGTTGGTCGTCCGCAACTGGAAAATGATGCTCACATTCCACGTAGCCAAGTTCCTGTTCTAGAGGATGTTTGCAGTATTCACCCCATTGCAGGTGAACTCGACATTCTGATTACTCACAAAGATCAGGTCAGCAATTCTTCCATCCACATCATCCTGATAAATGACGGTCTCAAACAGAAAGCCTTCCAAGTGTGGTCCTTGGATGCAGGCCTCAAAGGCACAGAAATTACGGCTCGACTGAAGAAACGACCAATCACACCGCATGCCGTCCCAGGAGACTATGTTGGACCTACTTGTATTGGTGGAAGCTATAACCAGTTCATCTTAAGCGCAGCTTCGTGTAAGTTCAATCCCAGCCGACGCTGTTACGACTTACTCAGGGTCCACGAATGAAGCCGGTGCGATTGACATATGGCGTAGAGAATCTTGTACGCCCTACCAACGCTTCGAGTCGCCAATATTTCAAGAGGAGGGTGTGCGTTGTCTCAGTTGGAGGAGGTCAGATGATGGCACTGCCGGTTTTGCAACGGCTGGGGCTGATAGTCACGTCCTACACATATGGCGAGGTGAAGAATCGGTCCTTACGAAGACTCCGACTGGTCTCGATCTCGTTCGTTCGCTCAGCGCCAAGGCAATAGTTAAAGGAATGAACCGGAATCGCTGGCCTCATCCGACACATTTGACTACAACGTCTTCAATAGGCTCCACATCATCTCGTGAAATGGACAAGGTAGAAGAACTTCCTGCGGAAAATGCTTCCTGAACCTTCTCTTTCGAAGGATGATGTTTCCGTGTAATTCTGCTGATGGTCACGGCTGTCGTAGGTAATTATGGTATGAACTAAGATCCCGCGAGATCTTCTATACACCGCTTCCTCGAGCGCCAGAAAACCTGTCGATCGCAGCATTGTCCATCACCTGCTTGTTCAACACGATACATCCTCGTGTATAGGCGCTTTAACAAATAAAGACAAGTGACGCTCGTGTGTGCGCTTCGACGCCCCCTATTAAAACATCCTCGTCTGAGAATCATGGGAAGTGGCGGGGGCATCCTTGTGTGATGCTCGCTTCACTAATGTCTTTTCCTCACCAAGGTGGCATGTCGCGTACCTCCTCTGTAGCACCGCCGACTCCCAAAGGCGACACCTCTTCTTTACGGCGACACCTCCCATTCTCTCCAATTGGGGCAGAGAACGTCGAGATATCATTCACTGAAATTCGAAGGTACGTATGGTGCGTAGTGTGCTGCCTTGGGTACTTGCTCATTGTTTTTCTTTCGCCTTGTCCTTTGACATCTGATAGATATCTCGAAGAGTTCAATGCAGAGGTGGGCGGTTTCCCTTGACAATACTCCGTCAGTCTACATTCGGACGACTAATCATTTCAATTTTTAGCTCAAGAGGCTTTCGAACGAGGCAATGCAATTGGGACGAGTCTCGGGTCTGTTATGGTCCATCAAAAAGCTACGGAAACAGCTTTCAGAGACGGAAGGCGCCTTCTTGCTGAACGCAGCTTCACTGAACCCAGACATTTATCATTCAGACCCACAGCTCATTTCAATTGCAAAGGGTCGAGACTATGAGCAACTTCCCCTTTGCCTCCACGAGCTTGCTGTACGATTTCAGACGTTCTGGAATAGACTTGACGAGTTCCATGAACGAACCGTACGTGACCTTCGAGCGTTGGTTATCCATTCGACTAATGGCGACCTCAGGATGAGGGCAACGCTCTCCGCGATCACTTGGATGCGTTCATCCGGAACGTCAAGGTACTAAGGACATCCTCAGAGAATGACATATCTGCTGACTTCTTCTGTGTATGCAGTATCGTGGGCATTGCATCGAGCACTATCAAGGTTTGTGCTTCCTTGCCCACCCTACTGGTTCTATTCGGCACTTAAGTTATACTGGGAAAGGTCGCCTGAACACAATACCTATACAGCAATACGTACACCAGCTCGCTCGTGAGCTTGCTACGGGACTTCACGATTTGCTTCCAGCACTTGAAGCCTTCATTGCGATAGGCAAGTGACCGAGTATTGACTTCACCTTCCGATGTAACCTGGCTGTCTTAGGAGTACCTGCAATACGATATGAACAGAAGCGAGCGTCTGACAAGTTTTTCAACATGTCGACCGTTGCTACACTATTCTCGGGTGTCACTGCCAGTACATTGCAGATGTCCGTTAGTACGGGTGATGAGTCCCTCTCGATGTTTGTTGTCAATGTCCTTTGGCTTTGTGCCCTCGTTTTCAGCGTTGGCGCAACCTTGAACAGCTTGTTATCAATGGCCTGGAGGCAATCTAGAGCGTACGTTGCTTATTGGTACCAGGACCTATAGGCTTACATCATGGATTTATAGGGGCTCGCGCGCTCCAGTAATCATCTCATGGTGGATCGCGTCCTCACCCGCCGCGTTTCTGGTCCTGGCCATCTCTTCATTCTCTGCCGGTCTCATAGTCTTTGCTTATGCGTCGAAACAAGTCAGCCCACTCATCTTTTATCTGCTTGACGTTTGTACTTACTTCCAACAGGCAATATTTACAGCTCCCTTGACAGTCGCTGCTACGTCAATTACTTTTGTAGGCTTGATCGGTGTTGTATTCGGCATGCTCTACGAACGATGGATGTCCAAACGACGGTATACCTTAGACAAGAAGGATATAGGCCTTCCCCAACCCCAAGCAGATGTGTCATCAATCATAACAGCTTCAACTACTTCGTTGGCGAAATCGGAAGGGGATTGGTTTGAGGAAGAGGAAAAACCCAGTATGCCAAAGCAAGCCCCTAACGAACCTGCGCCCTCGGTATCGGACACATCAGAAAGGTCTCGGCTCAAAAGTCTCGCGAGGAACATTGGCATCCAGCACCTCGTCCTTACCAAACTCAGCAAGAGGCGGCTCAGTCAAAAAGGGCCATCCTCACCCCTACCGAAGCCCCAGCCCAAAAGGAAGCTAAAAAAGGTTGTCGACACTGTTGTCGCGGCACGCGGATTTGGATCTCGCTCCAAGTCCGCCCATCCTGCATCACGTATCATAATACCGAACCGTTTTGGGCTGGTCCGATATTCGCAGTTCTCTCCAAGTAGCCCCTTCTTGGCTGTTACTTGGTCGGTGTCCCTTTCCCGTTGTCGGATCAAACTCATGCAATTGCACGACAGCATAAAGGAAGACAGATACAGCAGCTCGACATGGACAGCGGTATACGATATTCAATCGGTAATCTTCTCTTTTATTCGTGTTACAGGTCTCGAAGTTAATGGAGTGCCTAGGACCCAGTTGTAAGAGCCGAGATGTGGCATAAAGTGGAGACTTCAGCTGTCGGTAAAGGCATAATCTGGTAAGTAGGGGGATCTTCTCATAGCTAGTTCCCATTGCCGAGGTTTTATTAGGTCCCCAGACGGGAAAGAGATTTTGGTCAGGTTTGACCGTGAGTTGCAAATTTGGAATCACGTACGTCTACTCCCAAACTGGCGGAGGGTGCCAGCTTTCTCATGTATTAGCAATAGGGTCGACACGTTGTACGCACTCTTCGAACACGACGTACGATCAAGGCAGTCATCTGGCTTGATGCTAATAGTAGGCCTTGATTCCTGCTACCACTAACTTAGTGCTAAATTTGAAATAGCAATTCTGACTGCGGAGAGCAACCGGATACATAAACAAGTGAGTACACAACTCCGTTCACATGCAGCGAAGTCCAATAAAGCAAATGCATAGTCGCGCAGCCATAGAACGGTGAGCTACTCGACGTTTTTCATGGTTGATTATGTCCTTACATGACAAAATAGATGGGAACATATGAACTAAAGGAGCTCAACATCCGCGACATGGCCGTGGAACCGACGCACAACTACTTGATAATACTCGCCCGGGTGAAGGCCTCGTCTCACGAGGCCCTGCCAATGGCTGAGCAGAAGCAGGAAAAGAGGATTGTTGGTGGGTTTTGTGATCTTCATTGCCCTCCACGGTCTTTGATACAAGCTTCTACAAGTATATGACATGGACCAGAAGTCAGCCGTTTAGTAAGTGAAATAATGCCGTTGTCCTGAACGGGAGCATTGATTTTATTTTCCTTAAGTCAACTCCCTGTCCTTGAAGATATCCTCTCCATTCAGATCTCTAAATCCGGACTTCATATGCTGGTTAGCGCCCAACAGGTTCGTTGTCCCATTATATATCCAAGTTCCGCTGTTAACCTGGAAACAGTCACGTTTTCAGGCATGGCAGCTTGATGTAAATTTGGACAGCTCCAACTTGCATGTTATTCCAATCTTGCGGCGCCTCACTATCGTACCCCCTGACGATTCAGTTGGTGAAGAATACGATGGCCCCATCACATTTGGAGGGATTCTCGACGACTTTGTCTTTAGCGCTACTGATGGTATGTGTATTCTTGTGATGGGCGACATCCCCCACTGAGAGGAAAATGTTGCAGCCGGAAAGATACAGGTCTGGTACCGGAATTCAAGCACCCTGGAATTACGCCCTAGTTATCTGCTCTCTCTCGGCTCAGATGACGAGAATGAGGAGGCTCCTATGATCCAACAACTGACTTGGCGACCGTTTTCTCCGACCTTTGCTGTCACGCGTCATAACAGTGAAGGCGCATCAATAATACAACTCTGGATGGCACAACAACCAACAACACGACCGAGTGTACCTATGATACGGACGACAAACTCGCAGGGAAGCACAATCTCTATGCAAGAAACTTCAGCTGAGGGATCCAGTGCTTTGCGGCCCTCAGTATACACACCGAACTCGGCAATTCGGTCACCGCCGTCACCCTCGATTGCACATTCTTTTGCGGATGTTGCTACTAAAGTTAGGTCTCAGCACAAGGCGGTCTCTCCAACCGTGTCAGTAGTATAACATATGGCGTCTTAGTTGTCCCAGGGCCCCTGTCTGTCCATGTACAACCCCTTCCTTCGTTCTTCGTTTTGGTCGTTTTGTATAATACCGCTTATCACCATTGGTCCGCATCCGCCTATCAGATCAATGTCAGCGTTGCATCAGACAGGTTTTTTCGGGTTGTCAGCGAATTGGCGAGAATGTAAAAGAGTTACATAGGTCAACGCGATTGCAAAACTATTCCTTGTAAAGCCCGTTCTTCTTATGCCACTCTTCCAGTGAGTGCGGGCCGTAGTTCTGGTAAACCTTCTTATCACCCTCGGGGAGGCGCACATAGTCAGGTTTGGAATCCAACTTGATGCAGACCTGGAGACTTGATGATTAGCAGTACCGTTCCTAAGAGCTTATGTCCTTACCATCGTTTTAGGGAGATCAAGTTCGGGGGAGTCAACTGACGAAGCGAATGGGTGAATCAATTCCGGCCTAAGTGGAAATTTACGGCAATATGCATAGGTTCAAACATTGGGTACAGGTGAACGAACCATGATTCGTCATACAACCAAAGCATGCTACCGCAATGTTTGCAGAAGTTGCGCTCAGACGAGGCGCGACGTTCTTTGGGAGTGCCTCTGTCCAAGACGGCGTGATATATGCTAAGGTCGGTAGGATCAACTTCGGTAGAACTCTGCACGAACAAGCTAAGCTACACACCTGAGATTTTCTTTTCCCTCGATTTTGAGGGACTTGGTATGCGCACCAAGGTTAATGCTGCCCCCAACGCCACCGACCTTTCGACAAATGGAGCAGAGACACAACTTCGGGAATGTCAGTGATACAGACGTAAGTAAACTCCACCAATTACGATACTTGGTATGGAACTGGGGTGCTTGAGAGCACACTGTATTTGACAGCGCCGCAATGGCAACTTCCTTTCAACTCGACTGGCATTTGTGGAAGATGACAAGAGGACCGGCTGAGGATGACTCAGAACAAAAGGGACTGCGGAGCCACCTATACGACTTTACTCATATGATCACTCGTGACGTCGTCAATGAGATTCTCAGGGGCACATGTGAATTAGTCAGTGAGAATGGAAGTATGAGTGTGCCATTTTCCAGTATAGAACGGAATTGAGGCTCTCCTATAAGCAATCTTAACCGTTACGAAGTAACGACGACAACGCCGTGGATTCCCTTAATTAGCCCCTATCTCTATCAGGCGCTCACAAGACGCCATGCGCATGGTTCCATTTTGAGTCAACATCTGCATCACAATCACCGGCTATTTCCTCAAAACTCCGACCATCAGTATATAGCCCACCCAAACTCTATTTTTTTTCGGTACGAAGGTTTGCCACGCTGGTCGTTTTGGACCTCTACCATCGGCACAGTGCCATGACTCTTACGAGTCCTTTCACCTTCAAGACTAACCCAGAGCTAGGAAATATCGCGATGCATATCAAATGTCGTGGTATGTCGATAAAAGCTGGGACATCCTTTTGTCACCTTGGTCCAGAGCATACTAGACACATGTGGAGCTGATAGGTGAGTAACTTCTCCATTCTTTGATTTCGCCTATCGGGTCAATGATACCAAAAAAAAAAAACTGATTTTAATGAGTACGACTCGCTGCGGCGGGAATGACGACTCCTTTCCGCTGAGACCATTTATTACTCCCGTCCAAAATACCCATGCTAACCACTTGACAGGTTTACGCTCGCTTATGCTCGTTAGAATGAAAGTTGGCGTGTCCTGCATTCCTATTTAGTTAGGATAGATTAACATAATGTATATATAGTCCGTAATATATCCTTCTCAGTGTCGCTTGTCTTGTCTCACCTTCATCAAGACAATCCAAGTTATACAATTGTTCTATGTTAACATCATAAACAAGAAGCAAGAAAGTGGGACATATGTAACATAACAACACTACACAGAATACAGTCTATCATAACTCCAAAATGCCCAAGATGTGCTTAGAAATACAATGAACGTTAATAATGCGAATCCAAATACAAGTTAGCAGAAACACGATGTGGTAGCAATACAGCCAAAAGGAACATCATGAAAATAAATTAACCGTCGAGGTAGAAAGACCCACTCTAGGGAAAGAAGGCGGTCAGCCCGCCAGGATGTTCACCGTTGCTCTGATCTGGGCGCTGTTGGATTTGTATGCGGATCTTCATCAGTTCGTCCCAAAGCTGAGTGGGAATCTGGGTTCCGTTGCGAAGGTGAGACCTGATTCTATCAAGCCACTCCCTCATGAGGCGGTATCGGCTCTCGTTTTTGCGGTCCAGTGGCTTGAGATCGACGCCGATGTCATCTTGTAACGCCATTAGCGAGACCTGAGCGAGCCAATAGAAAGGAAGGGCGTTATAGGCGAATGGTGGCTCTTCTCGGTTGTTCTCGTAACGCATGGCATCGGGACTGCTCATCCACATCTGCAGCCAACTATGGAGAGCATACTGAGTCGAGAAGGTGCTCTCTTTGGAGTCGTTATCGGAAAGAGTCGTAGGAGTATCGGATGGGTTTCGAATGTTAGAGGCGTAGAGGTTTCGAAGAATAGTGTGGATAAGGATAAAATGGGCGAACGGATTTAGTGTTGGGGGAATTGCCGAACTCTGCAGCTCGGCTAAGACCGCTAACGCCCGTTGCATACTGAACCCGGATAGCCGTGCGAGGCCCACGCCGTAATGGGAAGGTGTCTTTGCGGCTTGGAGCCACTGTGCTGCGCTGCCTGCCGTCCATAACCCATCATCGCATGGTAGATTGATATCGAATTCGCTGGGCTGGAATGATGGAGACATGGAGAAGTACATGCAATGGCAGCAATCGTGGAGGTATGAAACTAAGAGTGCTCTGATGGTGAGGATGAGTATCAGAGATCTCCATGGACATAAGCGCTTTGACGCACCGCTTAATCGTTTCGTATTGTGCCCAATCCTTCCAAGCTTTGTCCAACCCACTCACATCACTCAGGTCTGGAAGGCTCCATGAGGCCACACGATTGATGAGACCAATACGGCGTATCATCTAGAAAGCAGGGGGACTGAGAGCCAAGACGGTTGTGCGTGACAGAGTTACATACCATAACCAACATCCCATGATAAACATGGGACGAAACCCTCTGATCTGCTTTCTGGTGGAAAAGTCCGATCGTCTGCAAAAGGACAACGGCAATAATAATGTTCAATTGTTTGCTCAAATCAGAGCCGCTGTTGGTCTGGTATTCCCATGTATAAGTTCCGGGCACGCGGAGAGGGGCGGCCGAGTCACTCACGAATTCCATGACAAGGCTATCCCGCGTTGCTACTAGAGTATTGTTGATGAAGTTCGTCGCGGTCTTCGTTTTCACGAAGAGAGCCCCACACGCTTGCATTGCACGAATAAGGATCAGAGGTTTGCCTTCTGCCTTCCACGTAGAAGGGTGGATAATGGGTATTTGAGTGCTGAAGGCAGAGAAAAATAGGTACACTGTACCATCGCGGGCCTGTTAACAAGGGTTTACACGTGTATGGAGAGAATAGACATACGATAGTGTTCTAAGTCCTCGGCCGTGGGTTCGAGTGCGTTTGTGAGGACCGAGGAATCGCATGAAGCTCCCGCCGGGTTTACCGTAACACCGACTTGCGAAGGCGATGTATTGTGTGACGGGACTGGTCCTAGAGAAGTATAGTCGGGCATGAAGTCTTGACCATCCATCCTAACACCTTGCGGATAAGAGAAAACATCATTCCCTGTATATCTTGGGAAGGCTTCTCGGCCGTCCAACCAAGTTGATAAGTCTGTTAATGGAGCAAACGGTGGAGAGCATGACGATAATGTTTGCTCCATACCGAAATTCTCGAAGGGGGCGGAGGGGTTGGGAAAGAGCCGACCAAGCTGATTGTCCAAGGTTAAGGTATCAAAAGTTGCGACGTCGAATGATTGAGCAAAGTCTCCGCGAGGTTCAAAAAGGTCCGACCGAGGAGATGATCGAGTGGAGGCAACAGAAGAGGTTGAGGATGTTGAAAGCCCTGGAGGCTCAAGCGGGGTAAGGGGTAACAACTGAGCGTCCAGGGAGAGAGTGGGTGAGGGAGTGGTGTTATTAGTCACAAATAGTGAAGGATAGGGAGGAGATGACATCGGGTGATTCGTTGAAACTGGAGATGACGCCGTCGGTGTGGTGTCGCTCGCGGCCTTGGCTGCCGCCGCCTGTTGAGCTGCCTTCTTTGCTGCATTGCGTTTGTTTCTCGAAGCTTCGGGGTCGTTGATAAAAATGCATTCCCTCCCTCGTGACGAGCACTTGGAACAGGGGTATTGTAAATTGCATTTGACCTTCGACTCGGCGCAAGCCTAGGAGAATAGGGTGTGTCAGCTGAAAGAAATGCTTGGGAAGCCATGAGGACATGCCTGGCAGGATTTCCGTCGCGACCGATTAGCGTTTCGACTAGGCGAGGGATTTTCAGTTACCCGACAAGCGTGAAGAAGAGGTGACACCCACGAATCGCCGCACGTTCGCTTATGTCGAGTAAGCAAGTCACTTCGTGTGAATTCGGCGTTGCATGTCTGTGGAAGATGTTAACACTGCAAGTCACCGCTTCGAACGCAACAACTCACATTACATCGATGCAATCGTTCATTCGTATCTGCCACGATTGATAAGCAATAGTATACAGGAGATGGGCAAGGACACTAACGTGAACGAAGGTGTCGATTCAAATGTGTGGTGCGAGTGAATTTCGCTGGACAGAGAGAGCAGTACTTCGTCTGCGGGAGTGAAGGCATATTTCCTAGGGTGGGGGAAGTTAGGAGGATATCCATGTTCGAAGCATAGCCGCCGACCGAAGACTAACCCTTATGATTCCGCATGCGGCTGACTTCTCCATTAGCTTTGAGGTCGATGGAATGCCTCACAGGAGGCATCATAGGAAGTATAGGTGCAGCCATAGCTGGGAGGGAGAAGAAGTTCGAGGACAGAACTTCAGGTGTGGTTTATATAAGCCCTTGCAGAGCATCTTGAGTTATAGTTCTAAGGTGCAAATTTGATGATGGTAGATCACATCTCTATTCAAACGTTAAGCGGCGCAAAAGAGTTGTGTTTGGCTCGTACACTATGTAAGCGCAGGCGGAAATGACCGGAACTTGCGGTAATTGATCCTGAACCAGCAACACCGGCTATACTGGTCTATGAAAAGCAGTGCGTCAGTTTGATTTGATTTATAAGTTCGAGGACATGCAGTTGACACCGACATTTGCGCCTTAATAATGTCGAATCGCGGCAAGATCTGGCACCCGAGAGTGTACAATGAGCCGGAGAGCAGACATGAGCGATTCTGCTGAGATAAAGGAGAGAGAGCACTATGGGTCCTCCAGGATAGAATTTCCGCAATCTGGCCTGTGCATGCTCGTCGATGTTAGCGAACAAGTCACTTGCCAGTTGGTGCGGAAGAGTTCGGCAATCACGGGAACATATTACGTCAGCGGAAACTAAGCGGTCCTACTACCCGATTAAGACCAGATCAATATCTGGTGGGTTTTGTTGCTCCTGATCTACTCACGAGCGCTGGAGCCCTTCTCAGAAAGCAAAGTTCGACGAATGTGCAAATGGTTGCTCATGCTACTACATTCCGCAATTAATTTTAGGCAGAGTGCCCGCAGCTTACTTGCTAACCTCATCTTGCTCTAGCAAACATTATCGTGAAGGCAAACCACCGGATACAATCGGTTGGAGGTTTGGCAATGATTCGAAAAGACATGACACGCCAAACTGCTTATTGATCCGCCGGTTGAATTGCAGACGACTTTTGGAGTATCACCATCAGTTGATACCTCCTGCTCATTTGCTCAGAAGATGATACAGCTATCGCACTCTCACTGGGATTGTCCCTTGCCTTATGTAGGAATCAGTGGTCCGCAAGGCACTGAAAGAAGCCACAATGCCACTGTGTTGGTGCTCGGGCGCCTGCTCCCTTGCTCTCCTCAACAGGTCAAGACCACAGAGCTACAGTTTGGGGGTTGCGTAGAAACCAGGCAGTACGAACCACAAGGATGGCTGCCTAATTGACTAGAAGTAATCAATGGGCGTGACTTTGCTATCAGGCTAAGCGAAATGACTGAGAAGCTCAGTCAGCAATCACATGATACTGCCGAGGGGATTAAAGTAGATTTACCGGATCATACATCGAAGCATCTCCTGCAATCCTGAATAGACACGAATACCCATTTTTAGTGACACTCGCTCCAACACAGGGTCAGAAATGCTTGAACCCACTCGTTTACACGATATAATTCTACAATTCCGCAGCAAGCCCACTTACTAACACAAAGTGCCAGAGGAGTCTAGACAAAATCGAGGTACATTGACGAAGCAGGAGCCGAATCCTATGTGGGGGACCAAAATGGTGATGTAATTCCCACTTCATGGGCCCTGTCGATCACTGCTCAGGGACGAAGCGGTTTGCATCCCTCAAGCCTGGACGATTTTAGATGGTGATTGTCCCAGTCAACAAGCTGAGCATACAGGCCAGGATTCCCACAGTGCGCTACGTTCAAATAGAAATAATTATTTCTTTGATTTGCTTTTTCGCCGTGGCTTCTGAGTGTAAGTCGTTAAAAGGCTTCCCTCCCCAATTAAGTCGGAGACTTTGGAGCCCTTGGAATAAATCATGGGAGCATCGTGTTAACTGAATTGCGCTGAGAACTCAGTTTTCGGAATACGCCCTCGACACGTTTCCTGATCCTTTGCAATCGAGAATAACTCAGTTGACCCACCTCGTCGAGATCCAGAGTATTGGTTGTGTGATTTATAATCGGACGTACACCCTCACATCATACAACGCGTAATGTAATGGGATGACACGGCGATCATACAACCTCGCCGAGGTCATCTGCCCCGAAGCCCGCGATACACGATCGTGTACGTATCACAGGCACAGACGGTTCGGCATTCACTTTTTCCGGGACCACCTGTTCCTGTTAAGAAGTCGATGTCTCAGAGTTAAGTTTGCATAAAATGTTACTTGACGTACATAATTCAACTTGTATCGAGTTGATGAAGGGGTCAGTTTCCTTTCCTAAAACATCGGAGTCAGTGTTTGAACTTCTCTTTAATGTGGCGACCGAGTTTCGGGCTGTACACACACTTCATATATGGACGTCCAGGGCAATAATAAACCATCCTTCCCGCCTTATCGCTGACGTTAAGGATGCTCAGTAATCATCGTTGATCAGCCGCACGCTTCTGTGCTGCGCTGGGCGTCCAGGTCCCTCGGAACTATTCCCGTGAGATACTGCGTCTATTGAAAACCATTCCGAGAGCGCTCTCGCGCGTCTCGCCCTTTTTACCAAACATTACGACACAGCATAGGCCGGAAATGAAACCCACCCGTCATGCCCCTTCGAAGAGCTGCGTCTTACGGCCGAACGTCCAGCACTGCTCTGACTTAAGCTCCAACAACTCCTATGAGTGCAGCCACTTATCCATCCGTCAGAAGCATTGCTCAAACTAAGTAATGTCCTACTACCCAATGCATCAGTGCTCTGCTCCAGTTTGAACCAAAATGGAATCGGGATGCTCGTTCTAGAACTGGGCGCCTCAGCTCAAGCAACGGGCCCGCGTATCACGTCGATTTCGCAAGTCTCCGGAAATGAGATGTCTTGCAAGATTGTGGTATCCGTAGTAAGGGTAAGGTTTACCATATCCTGCCACATTTAGGAGGACGGATGATTTGTGTGACTTATTTATAGGATGATCCCCGTCGATGTTGGATGATCTAATTATAGCTACATACTCGAATTCAACCAGAGGATCGGATAATCCCTTGATGGCTTGGCAGGATGTTGTATTCATCTAGGTGTGTTCTAGACAAATAGAGTGACAGAGCAGGACTTACTGATCAAGAGCTGCTGATATAACAAGGCTACTGATAACGAAGTCGAGAGCACGTAGAGAATGCATCAGCTCTTATCGTTTTCCAGACACGTGCGATACCCCTCCTTTCCGTGCATTCCGTGTTCGTACCGTTCAACGAACACGCATGAGGCTATATCTATGATGTCTTGGCATCTGCAGAGACAATCTTCAAAGGCGGGAGGAGTACACTTATTAAATTAACCTGTTCGCATGCACTTCCGATAGCAGGACATATAGCCTTCACCGTTGAGCACGGGCCTGTGCAGCCAGGAGCCTGCGAGGTCTCCGTTAAGCCGACCTCATCGCAATGCAGTCGAAGACAAAAATTGACTCGTCTGAAGGTCCGGCCTCCTTACTATCACTCGATCCTGCTGTAGTATCGTGAGGAATAGCGCCATACGGGCGTCGAGCTTATCCTGGCATCTGCCTTACTAGTAGTATGCTGTGTAGTCACTGAGCTAATTTTGCTCGGATACAAGGAAGGTGGTACTGCAGTGGAGTCAATCCCGGAAAAGCATCGGGAAAGCCATGTTTTTCGACCACCTAGTGGCCTTCGCCATTGCTACAAGTCTGTATGTGATATCTGTGCATGTACTCACAAATTGTGGGTTCCGATCGGGCAGCTAAATGGTTGGTAGCTACGCCACGCGAAGCGAGGAGCAAGGACACCGGCTATGCGTCTGCGGCGACCAGTTCCTTGGCTCAACGGTTGTTCAAGGCTTGTACGAGCTCGGGGCCAGTGCAATCGTTCTCACTCAAGGTTAATGTGCATGGCCCCGGTCGATTGGCGTGTTCTTCATGTCACAGGTATGCACGAATGGAATAGAGCAAAAATATGGGAGCCACCCTCGTTTGAGACACTCTGCTTCGCGCCCCGGATGCACATTCCGAACACTCCAATGACAATGGACTTTTCAAGAATAGGGTCACCGCCGACCTCCTACAGCAGGGAGCTCGTTAAGCCTATCAGCCCCTCGTCGGTCAAGGTTCGAATGCGCCCCGGAGCCTTCAGGGGTTACCTCTCAGGTAGCCTCACGGACCATTGCCAGTTAGAAAGGGATTAGAAAGGGCCTGACCCATGCTGTCGGGTAGAATCCTTACGCGGGAGATAAGGGTACGTCCAGATTAGTACTGTTCTCGAAGCTATAGCAGTAGACAAGACCGAAAGGTGAAGGTGGTAGTACTACCTCACTGTGCCTGCCAGTGATTCTGTGGGACATTGCTCAAGCCCTTGGGGTAGTGAGATGTTGGCGTTTCTCTGAGGAGATGCAATTTGGACTATGGTACCTCGAGGGGTGGGCTGGTGTGACGCTTCTGTGGAGCTGTAATGTCACCCCAACACTGCTCTGGATGGTCGCAGGTTGCCGATCAGCTCTAATCGGACTCCGACGTGATATAAAATTTGAGGATGTGACCTATGTAACACGGCATAGCAGGTTTAGTCCGGCATGTGGTAGAAGCTAGCCGGTCACTCCTCCCATCCGTTCAGATTGTCTTGGAAAAATGGGCGCGCAATGCTTCGAGAAATGTGCCGATGCCACACATAAATTCTTAGAGCCAGCAAGTAGAAGGCGATACACTCATTTGTCCAAGGTTCGGGTCACCAATAGCATCGGAAACCGTGAATCTGTCACACAAGCACCAAACGAAGGCACAAGCATGTACCCGCAATGAGCTTGACTCTCTTCTTGCCGCCGTGTCGGGAATCAGGATCCTGCAAAGCTGTACATGTTTGCAGGTCCATGAATTTGTTGTGAGGGAAAATTAAAATGTTCTATCCCACGCCGGTCTTCAGCACGCTTGGAAACGTCATCATACTCCGTTCTCACTCGATCATGATCTGTTCCCGGCTTGGCTGTTGCCTGGACCAACGGAGATCTTGGTGGGTATAAATCTTTTCTTGTTACCATCTATTTGACGACAATGATACTTATCCTTGGATAGGATACTGGATGACATCTAATACTTGTCAATCCATCAAACACATCGATAGATACCGCCTTCGGTCGGCCTCTGCCCAAATCGGGTCGACAACCATACCTAGGGCTCGACGCCAATTACTGGAGAACTCCAAAGTCAACTCCTAGTAGTAATTAACCCAATACGCGACGCGAATAACCTCCTCTCCTGGTCGCATTCAAAATCACTCTCACTTGTGCCAACTAGGACCGAGCTTTTCCGTTCTTTACGGAATTACAAGGACTATACCCTTTATAAAGCCGTGCCTCGGTCCATTGAATGTTCCCAGCTTGCGACACTCTCAAGCCTTCACGATGGCACCGACCGCAATTGACCATCTACGCATACCAATTTTCTCTGAACAAGACGCGTTTGCTATCAACACTCCTCAAGCTCGCGAGCAAGCTCTACGTGATGCTTCCACACCTTCAGGCTCTGCCCTCTTATCTGCATGCCACCAGTCCTTCATCACGGAGCTTTCAACTCTGAGCTTGCACGACCTTGGAGTAGCTGGCGTTAATCTAGCTGACTTCTTGAAGCCCTCGGCTCTCACCACATTTCCCGACGTTCGTTATCGTTCCAACCCAGCAATCTCTAGCCCTACCCTCTTCCTTTTCCAAGCACTTCGGTATCTCGCTTTCATTGAAGACGTTGGCAAGACTACGGGCTCTGTCACACCCTTCACCGACATCTTGCAACGTAACGTAGAAAATGGGACTGGCGTCCTTGGGTTTTCCTTTGGAATTCTACCCGCTGTGGTTGTTGGGACATCATCAAACTCCTCAACCTTCATTTCCCGAGCAGTAGAGGCATATCGTCTAGCTGTCTGGATTGGTGTTCGTACCCAAGCCTATCGCCGGCAATTGCTTTCTACCGCACCACTAGATCATGACCCCTGTCTTCCTTGGGGTCTTGTGCTCACGGGTTTGACGAGGGACGCTCTGGATAGTGCGGTTCACGTGTTCAATGAGGTATGTATCTCACGCTAGGTATTTCATCTCCGTTGTGGTCAATGGTTGACTATTTTTGAAGCAAATCGGTCATTCTGCTGTCTTTGTGACAGCGATCACGGACGCCGGTTGTTTCACTATTTCTGGCAGACCTGATTATCTCGCCACTTTTTCGGCCAGTATCTCAACTATTGCTGTCGTACACAAGACCTGTTTGGACGCCCTTTATCACTCCCCTGTACTCACCAGTTTGGTGCGAAATCGCGTTCTTTCCGATGTCGTTGCGCGGAATATCAAGTTTCCTACCTTTGAGGATATCTGGATTCCCATCCGCTCGACATGGACTGGGGATGCTATCAATCATAGTACTGTTGATTCTACAGCACTGGTTGAATTGGTTGTTGATATGATCATCACACAACCCGTCAATTGGACACGTGTAGTCGAAAAGACGGTTGCAACCGTTCCTGAGGATGTACCTGTCAAACTCCTCAGTTGCGGTTCCGGGACCGGTTTGATCAAGGGCCTTGATCGCGCCTTCTCACGGACCCATATATCGACTTTTGATCTCTGCAAAACCGATTTCGGCAAGAATAAGGAGACGGCTAGATGGGAGGCAATCGCCATTGTTGGGATGGCGGTTGATATCCCGGGCGCTCCTAACAGCGAGAAATTTTGGGAAGTGTTGGAATCCGGTATCAACGCGGTTTCAGAGGTTTGTGTTGACGATGGCCTATGTTTTTTTAATTAAATTTCGTTGATATCATCAGATTCCGGGACGTCGCTTCAAGGTTACTGGCTTCAAGTCGGAGAAGTACACCAACCGATCAGTAGAGGCACATACTAGCAAACTCGTCGAAAACGATGACGATTTTGACAATACGTAAGAGTTAACTGTCCTTTTATTTATTCCACTCCCGACCAATTGAAAGGTTTTTCAAGATCACTCCTCGTGAGGCCAAAGATATGAATACTCAGCAACGTATTCTTCTTCAAGTTGTATTCGAGGCACTTGAAGATGCAGGCTATGTTCCTTATTCAACTATGACATGGTGTCCTGAGACTTTCGGCTGTTACGTGGATGTTACAGCCCCCGAGAGTTTTCCAAACGAGACCGACCTTCACTATGATACAGGTGAGCCCATTCAATGAGGAAGGGTACGTGAGGGGTGTTAATCAAACACGGTTTCTCAGGTACTTGGGAGGCCTTTCTGAGTAGTTGCATATCACATGCGTTGCGGCTGAATGGCCCACCGATGGCGGCGGTCGATACTACCTGCTCCTCTTCTGCCGTTGCATTTCGTAGGGGAGCTTGTGCGCTTATCGATAGAGTCTGCAATACTGCACTTGTGGGTAGTGTCAACGTTATAGCGAGCCCTGACGTGTGTCAATCTTTCCCCTTTGGCTGTCTTCACGCTGATTGACTGCGTATTCCTTTAAGACATTCTCGGATCTTGATAGGGGTCATTCCGCTAGCCCCATGGGCCAGCGCAACTCTCTCGATGTCGCTGCTGAAGGCTACTCGTGCTTAAGTGTTGCAATGTTTGTATTGAAGCGTCTCCCTGACGCGGTTGCCGAAAACGACAATATTCTGGGCATTATTCGTGCCATCGAAGTCGATCAAAGTGGTCTCCCGCACTCCGGTACTTATCCGCGTGTCTCGACGCAGGACAGCCTTTTCAGGCGCGTTTTTGAAGCCGCAAGTACTGATGCCCGCCGTGTTAACCTGGTTGAAGTCCATCGGACAGGGGCTCGTGCTAGCGATCCCGACGAGCTGGAGAGCATTAGGAGCGTGTTTGCCCAAAATCGACCTGCGGATAATCCCCTCCATATTACTTCTGTGAAGTCCCACATTCGTCATTTGGGAGCTGCCTCAAGTGCTGTTAGCGTGGCAAAATTACTCCTGATGCTTCGCTACAAGACCATCCCTCCTATCATTTCGCTCGAAAATCCCGACCCTCGTGCCACCGACCTCGTTGCTGGCAATTCCATCATTGACACTGTCCGGACTGCATGGATTCCATCCAAGAAGGGCGAGCCTCGTGTTGCCCTGATCAGTAGCTTCGACGCAGCAGGTACTCATGCTGTCATGCTCCTCGAAGAGCATCTCCCTCCTTCTACTGACCGACGGCCGGAGGGCTTATCATACGTTTTCGGTATTTCTGCGAAAGACTCCAACACTCTTGGAGTTCTTCGTGCTCGTGTCATTGATTGGGTTCGAGATCCTAGACACCCAACTACATCCCTTGCTGATATTGCATATACAACTACTGCTCGACGCCACCTTTACGCCTATCGTCTTGCCGTTTCTGCGAACAGCGAGGAGGACCTAGTCCGAGAATTGGCGAAGGCTTCGGTTTCACAAGTCAAGGATAGCCCTTTCTCCACCGCCTTCGTTTTCTCCGGCCCAGGCAGTCGATACCTTGGTATGGGTCGTTCTCTCTATAAGACCACACCGTTGATCAGGAAAGTCATCGACGAGTGTCATTCAATTCTGACTACCGCTGGCTTTCCTGGTGTGCTTGCCGTCATCAATGCTGAAGGAGATTCGAGTGGTCTCACGAAACTGGAAGAATTCGGGGCCTACCAAGCGGCAATTATATCCCTCGAATATGCTTTGGCGAAGCTGTGGATGTCATGGGGCATTACTCCAAGTGTTCTTGTTGGTCACGGGTATGACTCGCTCAGAAGGCTTGCTATTTCTTCCTTGACTGACAAATCCTCAACAGTCTTGGTGAATATGCTGCTCTCGTCACGGCCAATGTTCTCACTTTAAAGGATGCCCTCACGATTGTCGCAAACCGCGCGCGTTTCATTATCCGGAAGTGTGCAGTGGAGTCTACCTCCATATTGGTTGTGAATCTCCCAAGTGAGGAACTTCAAAACATAGTTGGGTCGTCGGGCGATTTCTCTGGGATTACCTTTGCATGGTACGATAGTTCTGTCGATACGGTGCTTGCAGGCCCGATCCTTCAACTCAAGGCATTGAAGGCACACCTCGATGCCGACGTTGGCTGCAACAGTAATTTGTTGCACGTGCCGTCCGTGCACAATAGTTCCACCATAGGTCCTGCCCCCAGTGACCTCACGCAACTCGCCAAGCGCATCACTATCCGTCCACCATCAATCCCCGTTGTTTCCAACGTCCACGGTGACATCGTCCCACCGGGAGACGCGTCCGTATTCAATGCCGACTATTTCGTTAGGCTTTGCGCCGAACCTGGCCAGTTTGTTAAAGGTACTCGGCAACTGGCTGCCGATACCACTGTCCGGACGATTGATGCATGGATTGAGATCGGACCTCACACAACTACACTCTCCATGCTCAAGAATACCGCCGAAGTACCGTCAGCCGCATTATTCCTCGGATCTCTCCATCGAGAGCAGGAGCCCTGGTCGACTCTTTCCGCAGCACTTTCCCAGCTCTTCACTACCAATGCACCTATTCAATGGCGTAGCGTTTTCACACATGTTCCCGTCTCCTGCATCAGCTTCCTTAAGTATCCCTTTGCCAAAACTAAGTTCTGGGTTCCTTTCGAAGAAGTCCCTCCTGAAGTGGTTGCAACCCAGGAGGCGGAAGCGTCCGAGTCATCTCACCATCCCCGTACGATTGATTTCAAGATGCTGGGAACGTGGTCCCGTTATCCCACTCGGGATGATGGTAATGTCGCAATTTTTGAGACGCCAATCAGTGAACTGGGTAGCTCTATCTGGGGCCATAGGGTTGGTGGGATGCCTTTGTGTCCGGCGTCCGTCTATCTGGAACTGGTCCTTGCCGGTCTTGAACTCACCCGCCAACACCTCTCTATCCCTTCCTCTGGAAGCCATGTGATCCTAAGGCGCATCAAATTCGCGAAGCCCCTTGTCTATGACAACCAGATTCCTCTTACTGTCATTACCGGTATCAAAATACAAGATGGCAGTGGGACCTTCTTTATCGCTTCTCGAATCGATGGATCGACTGAGAAGACTGTTCACGCTCATGGAGAGTACAAGATAGAGGGTACCTCGAAGACCTTGACCAAGTTCTATCGCACACTCCCTGTCATCAACCGTCATATTTCAGCTGTGGCTAAGTCGAGGAACGGAAAGCCACCCCAGCTGTTCTCCACCCATACCATCTACGAAGTTATCTTCCCCCGCGTTGTCGAATATGCCAAGTGGTATCGTACGGTTCAATCACTCACTATGGATCCCACAGGAATGGAGGGCTATGCTTCGATCAAGCTCCCTGCTTCGCACGATCGCAGCAAATTCGTTGTTCATCCCATCTTCACTGATACCCTCCTTCACGTGGCTGGCTTTATGGCAAATATGCAAGGACATTCTGATGACGCATATATCTGCACTGGGGTTGGTTCGGTTAAAGCGATCCCAGAGCAAGTTGACAATGATGCTTCGTACACGGTCTACTGCAGCAATGGCCGGCTTGCCGATCAGGGTATCGTGCTAGCCGATGTTTACGCCGTGAGGCTCAGTGAGCCTCCAGCGCTGGTTGCTCAGTTCAAGAATATCCACTTCCGCAGGGTGCGCCTCGGTGGCCTGAAGAGGGGTCTTGCCCATGCTGTTGGGAAGACCTCCACTCAACCAACTTGTCTGACCCACTCCACTCCGTTACTACAACCGACTCGCCGAGCCCAACATGCTGCGACCTCCGTCCCTTCCTCTTCCCCCATCCCCCCAAACGACGACATTAGCGCCCCTGCTCATATTCGGACCGCAACTCCAAGGGTCGCTGCGAAGACACACTACCTCGGGACAGCGGGTGTTGATTCGAAGGCTGATTTAGACTCTCTGAGTGTTCGCTCCCCGAAATTTATCGATATTTCCGGAAAAGTTGAAGTACCTTCCTCCAACTCCCATCAACTTTCCCACAGCGCAAATAATGCCGATATCATTGCTGAAGGCTCATCCAGGACGCCCTCCGGTCATACTTCCCCTTCCACAATCGCGACTGAACTTCATAGTGGAGGATCCTCTCCACGAACCTTGGTGCCTGAAGAGATTATGATAGAGCCAACGCCCTTCCTAGTCGACGGTTATGCCGACTTCAAGAACGTTCTGGCCGCCGTCTTGGGCATAAATCCCAACGATGTTGGCGATGATGTCGACCTCAGGATCCTTGGCCTAGATGATCTGACTTCTATCAAAGTACTTGCGGCTCTGAACGATCGATTCGGCCTTGACCTTCCTCCCCACTTTTTCAATGACTACCCGACGGCAAGGAAGGCTCGCGCCTATCTCTCCACCCTCTCCGGCCAGAAGTCTTCTGAGTTGCGCAAAGCCTCTGTTTACGGTGCGGCAACATACCAGGTCACTCCTATTAAGTCCGGGACGTGCCGCAAGTCCGAGTTCTCGGTCACCATTCCCCCAGCCAGTGCTGCCCGGCTCACCAAAGCCCTGAGGCTCGATATTACCCCCCTCCCTCTTCAGAGATCCGATTCGCAGACTCTTCCCCTTTTCCTCGTCCATGACGGTAGTGGATTGATCAATTACTACCACGGGATCTCTCCTCTTGGCCGTAATGTTTGGGGATTCCACAATCCCAAATTTATTACCTCGGAACCTTGGACTAGCGTTATCGAAATGGCTTCTGTTTATGCGGATCGTATCTCAAAGATAACACCTGGCCCTGTAATTCTTGGAGGTATGTATACACGCGTTGACCACTTCAGCCCTCACTCATCAACATCTAGGCTGGTCCTTTGGGGGAGTAGCGGCCTATGAGACTGCTCTTCAGCCCGCAAAGAAAGGAATCAAAACACGAGGGATCCTCCTCATTGATTCGCCTAGCCCAATCAACCACGTTCCCCTTTCCGATGCTCTTATTGATTCCGTGGTCAACCTCGATGCTCGTGGTGCCAGTTCTGACCTTGGTCGGCTGGTCAAAGCTCAGTTTGCTATGAATGCCCGGTTACTTGGCAAATATGATCCCCGAGCAACGGGTGGAACCTGCCCACCTCTCATCCTCCTCCGTTCTTCCGAAGGGTTCAATCCGCCTAGCGTTCCTGAAGTTCCGATCTGGCTTGCGGATCGCAGTGATCCTAAGATTGCCACCAGGGGTTGGGAAAGCCTAGCCTCCGGACCTGTGAAGGTTCTGGATATTCCTGGACACCATTTTACCCCATTTCATTCCGCTAACGTGAGTGCCTATAATGCGACTCGGATGTCCTGATACTGATATGTGTTGTAGATAAAGCGTGTCGCCGAACGCATGATCGAGGGATGTACACTCCTTGAGAACGTATGATATATACTGGTATTCAACTCATTAAACAACCTTCAGTTGCTTCGGTTTCGGGACAATTGTCCGACGATCTAGACTTAGAATGTATATTAGGATCTGCTGCGTATATTTATAGTTCAAGTTATGTGACCATTAACTTTCCTGGAAAACATCCTCTTGTCAATGATACTCAAAATTGTATTATCATAGACATCTGGAATAATGCCACCGTGACGACCGATAAGATCAATGAGACATGATAAAAGTGACAGGTTGGTGTGAAGGATAGGTATCAAGATCACGGCGAGGTCGTAACCAAAGAGAGTAGCCTAATCAATCCAAGTAGGTTCAGCACGCAGATGTGCTTTCGGTTTGTACTTCTTCCCTTTCTTCTTCTCGTCTTCATATTCCGCATCCATGCGCATCTTCACACTTCTGTGAACCTTGACCCCGTTCTTGATCTGCTTTGGTATGAAGCGTGGCCGCGCCAAGTTCCATCTGTTGACCAAAATTCAGGATCAAGTACTCTTGTACTAACCTAGGAACATAAACACCTACCCAAAGTATGTCACCCATTGATTGTCACCCCGCTGATACCTCAGATGCAAAGGCAGAATCTCCAGTATCCACCATCCCTTCTTCAACTTCAGTTGATCGTACGCAGGCGAGAGGGCATCATGCAATTCCTCCTCTTCCTCCGAGCCCAAAAAAGGTACGGGTGCGACCACGTGTTGGGCATGTACTTCCGCTGGGCGCTTCTTGGTCAATGTCGCGTGCAGGCGAACTGGAATTGGGTCCGCAGGCGGTTTGCGAATCTTGTGTTCGGAAGTGATGGGTAGAGGTGGTGGGCGAGGCGTGACAAAGGGGTAGAGAGTTGTCGGGTCAAGCCCGATTTCCCGGAGCGCCTCGGATTCGAACATTATACCTGTCTTGGCCTTGAAGCATTCTCGGACCATCCAGCGAAGAGGTATACGTGCAAGCGAGTGGCGAGTCTTATTACTCACAGCGCCTCCACCGACGTCACAATGACACCCCTAATGAATATAACCATATCAGTGAAATAGACCCCAAGGAAATGACCGTAAACCAGACGTACCGCAAACCAAACTTCTTCAACATCTGTGTGGCGTTCCTTCTGGGAAGAATATATCATCTCCATCGTGTCGAGGTTCTTATCCTGCTCTGACTCTTTCGCCCACGTGCTCTCTTTCTCCCGGCGCGACTTGGATTGACCCATTTTATGTTCACCATCATTGGACTTCTTGAATGACGGGTATGTAAACTTTGGAAAGGTCAGCGATCCGGGTGTGGAGGGCACTTTCTCACTAATCTGGCTAAGTGGGGTGTCGGTGGATCGCGCTGGTTTTGGAGCGGCGCTTGCCTGCCAAACGCCAAGTCGGGATTCGTGCGTCGTTGGTCGGTTCCAAAGGTTGGCTTTGAACTTGGCCCGACGTTCGTCAAGTGCAATGGCATGTCTGAATGTGCGAACAATGGTATTGGACGTCGTGAATGGAAGCCTCTTGGGAATTAAACCGACCGAGTCCACGGTGTCCCTGTTTTGGACAAGGTGAGGAACAAAGGCACGGGTAAGCGCACAAGAACTCGCACCACACTCCGAGGAAATCGATTGTAACGTCAACGCAGAACGCCTTCTTGAACCCGTTTGATTGTTCCCATCCAATATGGTCGACACGTGTATACATCTTGTAAGCGAAGGGGACTTGCTGGAAGTTGTCTGCCGGCAGGAGTCCGACTTTGTGCAACATTCCAGCAAGACTTCTTGCGGTATAAGCTCCACGAGAGAACCCAAATATGCAGATTTTGTCTCCCTCTATGTCTAAAAAAAAACAAGCATAAGCAATATATTCCAAAACCATCGGATACATAGCCCACAATTCTGCATAAGGAACTCATAACCACCCATAACGTGTGCGTCGAGATTCCAAGCGACCATTTCATCGAGTGTCTACGCTGCGTATCAATAGCAAGTCGGAAAGCTTGATGAGGCTACATGCCTTTTGAATACCAGACATGAAAGGTGTCGCTGCCTTGGTCGAGGTATATGTTCCGATACCAGCCTAGCAAGGAAAAACCCAACATGAGAAAGATGGAATATGGGGTGATGGCACCATACCTGATAATAAACCATCTGCTTGTTCCTGTCATTCTTCTTCAGTAGCGAAACGAGCTGCACAATATTCGAGTTATCGGCATCAAACTGATCCCCCGTCCCGTCAAAACACAATACAAGCGTTCGGTGGTCGTGTTCCGGGGGAATGACAGCAGGGAAAGACCTAGGATCGACAGTCTTCTCGCGTGCAGGATGTGGTACATGTGGGGGATTAGGACTGGTGGTTTGAATCTCGCTCCCAGTGAAGGGGGAGACCGAGGAAGGTGAGGGCGGTACGCTGTCTTCAGCCTGTCTCTCGACGACGGTTTCTGTGATCGAAACCATCGTTGGTTCCTGTGCGTGATTGTTCGTCATCTTGAGTAGACTGCTCGGCACAATCAATCGGAAGGTAAGGAGAGTGGTTTCGACACAGTTTAAACTTAAAAGAGGCTGTCCAACGGAAACCGGACTCCTGGCCAAACCGAAGGGAGAGGTTTCTTTAGTAGCCAAGATGATCCTGGGAAGTCGCGTCAATTTGGGAACCGACCAAAGAATTAAAGGAGAACAACATGCATTCATTTCCGGCTTGCCAATCACCTAACCATAAACATCCCCATCCACACGACCCTCGAAGAAGCTGCAATTCGTCCCTTTCCCCATCATAGCCCCTACAACTTCCAGATATCCTCACAAAGTACTAATCAGCCTTTCGGATCTTACCACCGAATACAGGATCCAGAAACAAGGACGATCGATACCTATGTATGTCTGGCGCTCAGTTTCAGCGTCTACAGTGGAGTAAGAATCATAGGATTGTTCCGAAGAATCTATTGTGATGTAGATCAAGGCGAATTCCGGATGGAAACTCCGCCCACAGAGGTGTTCGCGTTGGAGCAGCTTGACACGACGAATGATATTTGGCAAGTCAGGGTAAGTAGCTCAGTCGAAATTTGTTTGGCTCCTTGACTAACTCTATAAGTTACATTACAAGTAACAAAACGCATGGATTTTGTCTCACGATCTCATTGGCTGTTTGTCTTTGAGACAAAGAGACATTCCTATTGGCTGGTGACTGTGGGACACTTAGCCCCGCTCGCGCACGAGTGCATAAGGACGATAGTAAACGTGACCAAACTCAACTCAAAACGTGCCAGTCGTTTGGGATGCGTCAAGCAGCTGAAGAAGTTCGGATGAACTTCGGCTCAACGTAAAAGCATCCCACAACTGGGGGAGAGTCTGTTCCTGCCCACTTTTCTTCGCCCAACCCTCGTCCTCAATTGCAGACCATATCCCAAGTGTCCGCATGATCCTATCGTCTCTCGAGTTCTTAATAGGAATTTCCGCCAAAATTATCAAGAAGCTAATACCTGTTGTAACCCTCTTTGCTTGGGCAATATTGAAGTTCGCCTTAAGTGCCTTCGCTAGGGTCGCCGTATGGTTCGCCTCGGTGTACGAATTTGGTTTTGGGAGTAGGCAGCCGGTTACTCGAGTAAGCCGCTTTTACATGAGAGCGGGATGAGCTACACACACCGCATCACAGGAGGAGCAAAAAGAGACAATTCAGCCGATATCAACACAAGAGAATACCATGGCTGCTCCGGGATTGACAGAGAATTCCTTCAAGGAGCTCGAAACAGAACTCCCTTCATACGCGGGAATCGGCCAGGTGCAACTTGCTTCAAAGGCCGACGCTCTGGATGTGAGCTGTCTATTGGTCTTAGTTCCATCTTTGAAGCTCACTCTTCGAGTCTTTAAGGTTGATCCCAAGATAGATAAATCCCTAGCGAAGGCGGTGACTATAGACCCAGAAATCAGAAAGCTGGTCTGCACGCGTTGCTGGGACACAATTTTCTCGGAAACATCCTTTGCAGCTATTTGGATGACGGCTAGTCTCAACTCTGCCCCAGCCGAGTTGCAATCAAACGACACCCACTGCTTCACATTCCAGACGTCAACATGGGTGCAGATGCAGGAGTCGATCGACCACATGTGTGAATGGTGTGATATCGTATGTGAGAATATAGAGGTGTACTACCAGCACCGCAAGAAGACCAAACAACCTCCGCCCGATGACTCGACTTTTTCGATAACCATTCAGTTTATGTGGTCCACCTCCGATGCTGCACTCCTGTTCCGACTTTGCGTCGAGAACGACTGGTACAGGACCTGGCATGTCTACGCCGATGCTGGTATGTCTGTCACTGTAAAGTTTGATTAATACACGAAAAGGTCGATGGACTGATCATGATATATCAACAGACAATGTTGCAGCACGATACATAGCGGCTCGCGGCCTGGTGTGGAACGTCAACAGCAGTCAGGCTTACACATTTATCCAAAAATGCATGGAGAACTGCTCGCATCACAAGCACTGTTTACGCCCACAGCCTTCTAAACTGCCTAGAAGAGTCATTGATTGCGCTGATCCCATTCATCCTCGACTGGTGGATAGCGAGTCTTTGGGGGAGGAACGCTACGCAGCCCTAAGCTATGTCTGGGGACAGGAACAACCCCACAGCACAAAGGAGACGACAATCGAACTATATAAGCATTCCATTGACCCTCGACTTATTCCAAAGACTATTCTTGACGCCATCACTGTTACGAGTCGGCTCGGCTTACGTTATCTTTGGGTGGACTCGATCTGCATCATACAGGACTCGGACGAAGACAAGAATTGCGAAATCCCCAAAATTCGGCACACTTTCCAACATGCATACGTGACTATTGTCGCCGCGGATGCCCAGAAAGTTAGCAATGGCTTTCTGCACAAACGCAAGAAGTGGCCCTCTGCTGTGAGCACGCTACCATTTCGCTGCCCGGACAAGTCAATAGGGACCTTCTTTCTTAGTGGAGGAGACGGGGGGCCACCAGTGAACGAGCCTGTTGATGCACGCGCTTGGTGTCTGGAAGAGCGTGTGCTGTCCCCTCGGAAGTTAATATACTGTCGCTATGGATTACAATACGAGTGTCAATCAACCCGCATGAACGTCAACGGCTCACCTGGTTATCTGCCCGACGCAATGGAGATCCCGCGGTTGCCTGATTGTAGTATGGTCCCTCAGATGGTCCCCAGAGCATCCGAGGAGGACATAGAGAAAAGCTGGCGTTTCATGGTCAGCCTCTATACCCAGCGCGCCCTCACCAAGCCAAAGGATAGACTGGTTGCCCTTTCAGGTGTCGTTGATCATTTTCATGATCTATGGCCTCAGAGTAAATACGTTGCTGGGCTATGGACGCATCAGTTTCCCCAAGCTCTCTTGTGGAAAAAAAGGAATAACCGAGAATACGGGCGACCTGAAAAGTACAGGGCACCATCGTGGAGTTGGGCCGCGGTTGATGGTGAAGTTTTGTGGGAGCATGAGAGCCATAAAGGCGTGATTAGCGAAGTCAAGGATTGGAATGTCAAGCTAAAGTCCTCGAAAGGTCCGTATAGTGAGGTGACTGGTGGGTTTTTACTCTTGAGTGCAATCGTTAAGCCAGTCATGTGGAATCCGGAGGAGTTCGAACTGTTTGAGACAACGGGGGTAGGAGGTCGGGCGCTGTCCTCGCACGAGGAATCAATGAATGGGGAGATAGGATATGTTGTCGCTGATGCCATTGAGCCAGCATCAGATTCACTGCGTCAAGTATTCGCTGCTGTGGTGAAGGACACTGGTACCACGTTGCTTGGCATTATACTGGAGCCGACTTGGGACGACTATAAAGGAGGGCACTGTGGCATGAGCACCTATCGCCGGATTGGATGGTTTACTGCTCCCTTCTGCGAGAGAGCAGAGTGGCTTTCTACAGAATACCATGTGGTCAAGATTATTTGACAACATTATAATGTACTTCATATGTATATTTGAATGTCGAGTCGATATCGCGACTGTGCGCTAACAGTAAAATGGCATCACAACCGAAAACGATAGCAAAGGTCTCTCGTTAATGAATGCTAGTCCATCTTTAGTAAATAAATCTTTTTATTGCATACCCGCTTGTCCTTTTCCATGTGAACAAATCTCGTTTATCAAAGTCGCCGGGGGTACTACACACAAGATAAGAAAGTCGTTACTTCTGGATCATCTCGAATGTGAAGGTGTTAAGGTACCTGAGGAAGAGAAGCTACAAGCCGACGAACCAGGTTTCAATCTACCCAAGTCACTTGGTCGAATCTCAAGTTTCCTTTGGGTCGATACTTTCCCCCGTTTGCGTAATAAGCCTCAAGCCTCATCTTGACAGACCGATGAACCCTCACATACTCCCAATTTTGCCTGGGAGTATGTCTGCCACGACCCAAATTCAAGCCCAAGTAATACGTCCACGAGTTATCCCTCTTTTGATAACGATGTCCCATAGGGAGGAGCTCTAGGATCCGCCAGGGCCAGGACAGACTCAGTTGGTCATAGATTGGTGATAACGCGTCTCGTAACTCAAGTTCTCTCTCGGATATGCCTGCTTCTGCCTCTGCTGCTTTCTTGACCTGAGCCTCGTGTTCTTCGAGTTTGAGCCGACGGAGTGGAGTACGTTCCAGGAAGGTCGTCTCTGTGACTTCGAGGGGCGGAGGACGCTTTAGAATCGGATGATAGGTAATTGGGTCCAAATCAAGACCGATCCGTCGCAACCCTCTAGCAGAAAACATAATGCCCGTATCGGCGCGGAACGTCTCACGGATCATCCAGCGAAGGGGGAGGCGAGCCAGGTTTGGACGCGTACCATTCAACACTAGAAACAAAAGGTCTACCTTAGCCTGGTGGCAGCCGTGCCTTCTCAAAGACCAACATACCTGAACCACCTCCGACGTCTAGTTCGCAACAACGAGACGGTGAACACTCAATCTTATTGCTTCAGAGTTTCGACTCACCACAGTGGCATCCGGCAAACCAAACCTGCGTTACGCTCTGTTAAAGGCCGAATCAGGGTGTTTTGAGTACCACAATTCACTTACTTCCCCGACGTCCGTAGGTGTCTCACATATCTCACTGAATTCTCTCTCTAACTCACGCGTAGCCCTTTTCTTCGAGTGGCCATGATGAGCGGCATGATGCCGTGGATCCAGTCCGACTCCGCTCCCGATGCGATCGCTATCTGCGAGTTGCGATTCTTCCGCATTCGGTCGATTCCAGAAGTTCGGCTTGAACTTGGCCCTCCGTTCATCTAGAGCGATCGCATGACGGAAAACGCGGACGACAGTATTGGATGTTGTGAAAGGCAAGCGTCGGGAAATTATCCCAACTGACTCAACGGTGTCCCTGACCACGAGTCCTGGCTTAGATTGGGTATGAAAGATTCGAAAAACATGGTGCCTACCATACGCCGAGGAAGTCGATTTTGACATGGACAGAGAATGCTGCTTTGAACGCATTGGATTGCTTCCATCCGATTCGATCTGTACGAGTATATATCTTGTACGCGAACGGGACTTGTTGATGGTTGCACTTTGGTAGAAGTCCGACTTTATGGAGCATACCCACCAAACTGGAATCGGATGCTAGTTGGACGCAACCTACGACACATCCGCAGACATACGTACCACCGTGCTATATACGCTCCACGAGAAAATCCAAAGATGCATATCTTGTCTCCTGCCTTATCTGATCTCGAGCCTTAACTTTGGCGACAAAAGGGATGCGAAGGTAGACTGACAGTTTTGCATCAAGAATTCGTAACCAGCTTCGATTCTAATAAGATCAATGCCCGGGAATAAGTTTAAGACAATCGCTCACCCATGATATTTGCATCAAGGCTCCAAGCAATTGCTTCGTCCAAAGCCTGCCTTCCTCATGAGATGCTTATTCTCGTTCGCAAGATCTGAATATAACCTTGGAAATTTTCGCCATCAACGGTGCCGCAATTCGGGGTACCTTATACGTTCCAATCCCAGCCTTGATTCAACTTGAGTCGAGGGCTCTAAGACGAACATCCAGTAAGTCCACGGACCTGATAATACACTAATTGCTTGCTCGGGTCATCCTTCTTCAAGATGCTGAATAGTTCAACGATGTTCGAGTTCTAGCCAAGTGGATCAGCTTCCGCCATAGTGTTGAATATCGTCTTCGCTTACGTTGCTACCGGATCTAAATGCATGGAACGTTTAATGGATTATCCCACCTGATGCGGAGAGTACTCACTGATCACCAGTCCCATCGAAACATAGCACAAGTGTCCTATTCGGGTGATCCGCAGGTACGGTTATGTTCGGTACTTCACTCCCACTTATGCCACCCACGCCCACTGGAGGCAAAGGATCAACCTCGGGCAACCTCTCGAGCGCTGTCCCCTTGTCATTAGCAGGAAAACCGAAACCGGGCCCTCCAGAGCCAGACAGAGTAGGAGGTTTGGATGGGGTGGATGATACTGCCGTTGGAGAGCGTGTATGATGCGTGTCAAAACCATTAGCGCTGCCCTCTGGTGGCAGGACTTTCCCGTTCGAGCCCATTCCGTTATTATTGCCCACACCCTACGGTTCGATCTTGTGAGGTGTCTTGCTGAGTCGCAATGACAGGTGCTGAAAGGCTCCGCAGCCAGTGAGGAGGAAGGGAAAGAGGTTAAGGGCCCTCTCGGCCTTTCCGCCTAGCGCAGGATTATATAGACACGGGGAAAATACGACTCCGATATCAAGCATCCATGAAAAGTAAGGCCTGTGTTATACCCCACCAACTTCACGCTGATGATCAGACATAATCGAGACCCTTGCGAGTACTTCAGTGTCCACGAGTGGGGACCCGTGCCTTGCACGTTCCCTTGGGCACCAACTGCGATTGTGTATCGGAGGACGCGCCAGTCATTTGGGAAGCGTCTTTGTTTTCGTGGGAAAAGACGCCGTCTTTTGTAAATATTATTATAAGATTAATATTCACTGACCAGCAGCCGCACATCCTCGTGCCATCTTTTTCAGTTCGGGGTCTTCGAACGAATGTGTAAGCCCGAGTGCTTACACCTAGAAGGAGCTGAGTGTTTTTCTTTAGGGGGTATTTATTGTCTCTATCATTTATATACATATTTATTTAAAATATGCCATTGAACATAGGTGACCCATGTATTGAGCCATTCACATCCGATAATAGCCCGAGCTTCCTTCCCGATCCTGCGTATCGCTACCATTCCCATCACCAAACGCTTTCCTCGCACCCAACTCCACAAATTTTCCCCCACGTCCCACAAGCCCGGGCATAATAAGATGTGGTGCTTGATCCAAGGTCGCCTCTGTCTGGAGCATGATAGTATTTGAGAGCGATTGTGCGAAGACTATTTGAGGTCTGGAAGTCCCGGGAACACAGAGAAATTCTTTACCTGTAGACTCTCACCTTGTAACACGACACTCAGAAACTCCTATCCACGTCCCACAGTCGTGGAAATGTATCAACCTCAGCACTAGACATCTGCGATGTACGAATAGCTCAAAATAATATGTTGACCCTTGATGTGAAATGATATACGTGCACATAGATTGAGTAACCACTGAGTTAGGTATGCACAAACGAGGAGAAACGGGGCAAGGAATCCAAGTTCCCCAGTACTGTGAAATAACGGAGAGTGGTTACTCTGCTTCGAGTACCGCATTAGCAGGTGTATTGTTACAAGATTCCTGAAAAGTGCTATAGGTCACCCCATGCATCAAAGGCAACAGTGACATGTACCTTGTATGACCGCTCCATAAGCTTCTTGATGCGTCGCTTGGAGTACGGCTTGATCCAGGAATTGTTGCTCCCGTACTCCTCAAGGAGAACCTTCTTTTCCCCATGCCCGATTATATAGAAACTTGATATAGAAACAAATGGAACGACGGCCTTGACTCTGGAAAGACGAATAAGGTTGGATTGTTGGGGGATCTACGACAAATAATTGGTGTCGTGATGCATGTAAATACTAGTGTTGACTTACGATCTTTGATAGCGACTTTATCGACATGCCCACGTCAGGGTCAGGTTTATCCGAGTAAAGGCAAAGCTTTCTGAAGTCGAAGTTCATCAACGTGCTCAGTCTTTGTGCATCACCATTCAAGTGAATTGCACGAAGGAGAGCAAAAAATGCGCGGACGAGGTTGCCATATTGATAACGATCCAATTCAGGCGACTCATAGGGGGGTGGGAAAGTGTAGTCCAGCGCAGGAGCATATCCAACTATTAATGTGACGTTCAGGAGAATCCATGCCACGACAAACAAGGCATTATGTACTTACACTCAGCCGTTGGTTGACGGCGGATTCGTATCCGATCGAGCTTGCATCGGATTTTGTCCCACAGTGCCACCGCGCAGTCCGACCAAATGCAGAAGTCTCTGGACCTTGTTGGGTCCACAAGAAAGTCCATAAAGGATGCATGGTAGAATACCACGTTGTTGTCATTGCTTATTTTCATAACAGAGTGGAGAGACCGACATGCATTTCGGAATTGCAATTCGGATAGGCCCACCAAGTTGGCATTATCGAAGACGCCACGTACGCCAGGTAGACGCGTTGCCAAAAGGATCCATTGGACGATCTGAAGCTTTTTAGGTGGCACGCGCTTCATGATGAACGTATACAAGCCGTTCAGTCCTGCTAGGGGATGACTGGGACCTCGTGCCGTCAGGTGTTTCGCCAAGTAGAGAACTGCACGTAACTGGTCGACGGGTCCACATTCCTCGGAGTCCTCATTACCAATAAAACAGACGGCAGTTTGGGCACAGGCGAATAGTCCGTTAGACAGGTCGACAATAGTCCAGATGTCTTGTTCGGAAGGCCATGGAAGGGCAAGACCGTGTTTTTGCCCAATTTCACGGAGCTTGTCCGTCAAATACAGCGCGATCTCGCCGTCGATCTCCCGGGATATGATAAGCTCAGTCTGAAGGCAGAGTGGTTTAACATCAGGAAGATCGAATGTGGCAACAAGATCAGGCTCGAGGCGGCTGGAAAAGATCCAAAGGAAAGGGGTAGTTTTGTTCCGGACAGATTCTGCAACAATCTTGACGATTTCCACTTGCGCCTCCACATTAGCGCATTCGTCTAGACCATCAACGATAATAACCCGATCTGTGAGCTCTAAGTTTCCTTTGGCTATGAGTTCTTTGAATGGAGCGACAAGAAGGTCACGGAACTGGTGTGGCAGGGATTTCTTGACGAGGGTCGGATCGCGAATGAGTTTATGATCAATTATGGTGCCAAAGGAATCAAATTTGGTGGCGAGCTGGTGCGAGATGGAGGGAAAGAAACGGTCGGGATCATCTCGGTTGTTGGGTCGAGAAAAGAAGAATGATGCACCCAATTTTTGGCCTAGAGCTTCAGCACAGGATTGCGCAATGGCTGATTTTCCAACACCGGCAGGGCCTTTCAACCATGCAATGCGATCAGGGTGGTTATCGGCATTGAGGCCCCAGCCGGTAAGACGATTGACGTGATCTTTCCGCGTTCCAGGATGGCATATAGGAGGAGGATATCGTGCCGAGGAGTCATGACTGGCCTCTGGGATTGAAGCCTCGAGGAGGGTTTGGAGACCTACACATTAAGTGAGCAACAAATATACCATATGTACAGTGTCCTCACCTTTTCCCTCGGATTTGGTCCCGTTGACATTGACCTGAGTGTATGTGTGGGACTGGTCGATATTGATGTTGGTAGACTGGTCTGTAAGGTTTGGGTTGTTCATTGTGAAGCCATGGGCACCGGGGAGAATCGCCATGGTGGTGAGGGGGAAAGATGGGCCGGAACCTCAGCCATTAACGGGTCCTGTGAATTGCGTCCACGTGTTGTGTAACGCCCATGGCGTCTCTGCTTCGCCCTGAAATTCAGACCTGACCAGATACATACCAAGATTCGAATGCGTCTAATAACATTGATGGCGAATGTGGAATAGTCGAGCAGTAACAGCAAGAGTAGCATTCAGGTATCCTGACATCTTTCCTTTGAATTAGTCTTACGTCCATGTCTCTTTGCAGTTGTCGATTTTCTCCTCACCAGGAAGATTACCACCCAAACCGATGTAAGGCGAGTAGGCTCGCTGGGTGCGAGGGCCCGGTGGTGTCGTCGACCTCAGGAGTACACCAATTAGTGGCGGAGACGACTACATGATCACGGTAGAAGCTAAAGAAAGTAATCTACACCAGAGTACGTTAAATATGCCAATTTATCCAATTTCCCACGCAGCCATGTGGGTACCTCCACACCGAACTCCAGATAAGAGAAAGAACCCATCCAGTAAACCAGGGTGACTCGTTTCACTGACGAATAGGGTCTTGCCTGTGACTGTTCATTGCAGCAACCCTCAAACGGAAATCGGCCTGGGATTTGGACGTGATACCAGGCAGCCGAGCGACGGCGGGGAAAGATCTAGAGTCGACAGTCTTACTCCCGTGCTGTGGTGGACTAGGTCTTCTTTAATGGCCGAGACAAGATGCTCTGAGACTTCGCATCAATTTGGAAACCGGCCATAGGATTAAAGAACAGCATGCGTTGATTTGGGGCCTGCCACCTAACCGCAAACATCCCCAACCCCGCGACCCTTGAAGCTTGAAGTTGCTGCAACTTCCCTTCTCCCGTCCAAGGCACCTACCATTCCCATGTGTCCTAACAAAGTACTAATCAGCCTTTTGGATCTGACTACCGAATGCAGGGTTCAGAAACAAGGACGATCAATACTTCCTTATGTATGTCTGGCGCTCGGTTTCAGCGCCTGCAGTGGAGTGGGAGTTATGGGATTGTTCCGAAGAACATATTGCGACGTAAAGCAAAGCGAAGTACCAATGGAAACTCTCGTCCACAGAGGTGTTCACGTTGGAGCAATTTGGCATAACGAACAGGCCATCGGTCAATTGCTTGGCTCTCTGGCTAATCTTTTTCCATGTGAAAAAGTCCGGTTCATCCGCGATATTACATACAAAGTAAGGAAAGTAGTTACTTCTGGACCATCTCGAACATGAATTCGTTAAAATACCTACGGGAGAGAAGTTATAAGCCAATGAACTGGTTTTCAGTCTACCCAAGTCACTTTTTCGAGTTTCAAGTTCGCTTTGGGCTCATACTTTTCCCCGTTTTCATACCGCGCCTGAAGCCTTATGTCGACAGACCTATGAACCTTCACACCCAGCTTATTCTGCCTTGGAATATGCCTGCCTTGACCCAAATTCCAGCCCATCCGCGACGTCCACGATTTATCCTCCTTTTGATAACGATTCCTCATAGGGAGGAGCTCTAGGATCCACCAGGTCCATGACAGACTCAGTTGGTCATAGATTGGCGACAACGCGTCTCGCAATTCAAGTTCTCCCTCGGACATGTCTGCTTCGGCCGCTGCTGCTTCCTGGATCTGAGTCTCGTGTTCTTCGAGTTTGAGGGGTTTACGAGGTGGAATACGCTGCAGGAAGGCAGTTTTCGGGACTTCGAGGGGCGGAGGGCGCTTTAAAATCGGATGATGGGTAACTGGGTCCAAATCAAGACCGATCCGCCGCAACCCCCTAGCAGAAAACATAATGCCCGTATTGATCAGGAAAGTCTGACGGATCATCCAGCGAAGGGGAATGCGAGCCAGGTTTGGACGTGTACCATTCGACACTAGAAACAGAAGGTCTATCTTAGCCTGGTGGCAGCCGAGCCTTCTCAAAGACCAACATACCTGAACCACCTCCGACGTCTAGTTCGCAACAACGAGACGATGAACACTCAATCTTATTGCTTCAGAGTTACGACTCACCACAATGGCATCCGGCAAACCAAACCTGCGTTACGCTCTGTTAGAGGCCGAATCAGGTGTTTTAAGTACCACAATTCACTTACTTCCTCGACGTCCATAGGTGTCTCACATATCTCACTGATTCTCTTTCTAACTCACGCGTAGCCCTTTTCTTCGAGTGGCCATGATGAGCGGCATGATGCCGCGGATCAAGTCTGTCTCCGCTCCCGATGCGATCGCTATCTGCGAGTTGCGATTCCACGTCATTCGGTCGGTTCCAAGTGTTCTGCTTGAACTTGGCTCTCCGTTCATCCAGAGCGATTGCATGGCGAAAGACGCGGACCGCAGTATTGGATGTTGTGAATGGCAAATGTCGGGGGATTATTCCAACTGAACTAACGGTGTCCCTGACCACAAGCTTTGTTTAACTTGGATATGGAGAATTCGAGGAGCATGATGCCTACCATACGCCGATGAAGTCGATTTTGACATGCATAGAGAATGCTGCTTTGAATGCATTGGATTGTTTCCATCCGATTCGATCTGCACGAGTGTACATCTTGTACGCGAACGGGACCTATTGCTGGTTGCACTTTGGTAGCAGACCGACTTTATGGAGCATGCCCGCCAAACTAATCGGGCACCAGTTAGAAGCAACCTATGATATACCCCCGAATACACGCACCACCGTGCTGTATATGCTCCGCGAGAGAATCCAAAGATGCATATCTTGTCTCCTGCCTTATCTGATCTCGAGCCTCAGTTTTGGTGACAAAAAGTATGCAAGGATCGACTGACAATTTTGCATTAGGAATTCGTAACCCGCTTGAAGTCTAATAAGACCAATGCCCAAGAATAAGCTTTAATCACTTACCCATGATGTGTGCGCCAAGATTCCAAGCAATTGCTTCATCCAAAGCCTGCCTACCCGGCCTACAGAATTTGCCGCACCCGCGTACCGCTGACACCCGCATGTCCGAAAACATGGTACCGCTAGGTGCCGCAAAGTGTTGCAAAGTGCCGCAGGGTCCCGCCAAAGTTGATCCCGCGGTACCGCTAACAAAGTGCCGCTAGATGCCGCTGTTTGCAATAACATGTCTTGCTTGATGATGTTGCAACCAGTTATCTACTATGACGGGCCATTGGCCTAAAAGATATTTGGCCCCCGTGGAACTTATATTGTGCTCGCACGGTATTTACATACTGCCTAGACCTAAAGTATACTCAGTAGTTTATAAAATCAAGTTAATTACCTTGTCTTGTGGGGGGGAAAACCACATGCGTGGGATTTTGAAAATCCCACGCGCAATTCAAAATCCCGCGCACAATTCAAAATCCCGCGCGCAATTCAAAATCCCATGCGCAATTCAAAATCCCGCGCGCAATTCAAAATCCCGCGCGCAATTCAAAATCCCGCACGCAATTCAAAATCCCGTGTGCAATTCAAAATCCCGTGCGCAATTCAAAATCCCGTGTGCAATTCAAAATCCCACGCGCAATTCAAAATCCTGTGTGCAATTCAAAATCCTGCGCGCAATTCAAAATCCTGCGCACAATTCAAAATCCTGCACGCAATTCAAAATCCTGCACGCAATTCAAAATCCTGCACACAATTCAAAATCCTGCGCACAATTCAAAATCCTGCACACAATTCAAAATCCCATGTGCAATTCAAAATCCTGCGCGCAATTCAAAATCCTGCACGCAATTCAAAATCCCGCGTGCAATTCAAAATCCCGCGCGCAATTCAAAATCCCATGTGCAATTCAAAATCCCGTGTGCAATTCAAAATCCCGTGCGCAATTCAAAATCCTGCGTGCAATGGTAACCCTCCCTAGAAGAAGAAAACATGTGTACAAAATTCATGTGCGGAATTATAAATATTTCGCGCGGGATTTTCTGAAAGTTCCACACATGCCTGCTGTGTATGTTCTGCGCGTGGGATTTTCTGAAAGTTCCGCGCATGTT